>JAODKC010000051.1:6258195-6278063 GCA_026777985.1 Mormyrops attenuatus | reverse complement strand
AGTGCATACACGCCTACAGCGGACGGGCGTCCCGTGTACCCTCAGTGCGTACGCGCCTACAGCAGACTGGCGTCCCGCGTACCCTGAGTGCATACGCGCCTACAGCGGACGGGCGTCTCGTCCGAGGCGTACCTTGAGTGCGTACGCGCCTACGCCGGACTGGCGTCTCGTCCGGGGCGTACCCTGAGTGCGTACGCGCCTACGGTGGACTGGTGTCCAATCCTGGGCGTACCCTGAGTGCGTACGCGCCTATGGCGGACTGGCGTCCGGGACGTACCCTAGCCCTGTGTTACCTGGGTAAAGTTCCAGGCCCAGTTCAGGATAATGGGCTTGAGGATAGATGGGCATATTTTCTCTTTAAGTAGTAAAAAGTATTTATTCTTTAACTGTAAATGGCTGTGATGTAGGTAAGATGGGATAATTGCTGTTTTTACTACTGAGTCTAGTCTCTCTAAAAGCATTCATTTATTTTAAGGCTGTGAAACGTAAGTGTTAATTTTCATGTCATAATGTATTTCTCTCATTGTGTTAGAATGTATGCGGTACTTTGATACCCAAATGGGGGAACAATATGAGCAAACATTTTTAATAGGGACCTATAACGTTTCTTCCCGAAGCAATGGCTTCTTTCATGACATTACCCAGAATCCCAGAATCCACAGCTAAAATCAGAACAGTCAGTTAGCGTCTCATGGGGAAGCTCATGGAAGGGAAGGGTGGGGAAACATTGTTACTTTCTTTTCTGAAAATTGCTAGTTCAGAGGATAAAAATATCTTAATCTGTAATATTTGTTTTTATTGAAGGCTAATATCTTAAAATGAGGATCTATTAAGGGCCCTTCCAAGGGCTTCGATTTTTGCCAAATAGGTTTCAGATTTAAATGTTTTCGTGTCTTTGTTCTTAATCATTCACCTTCTGCAATGTGATAAGCAGAGACAAACAGTGCCAGCTGCTGGGCACAGAGGAAGGAAACGCCTTTTTGTCCAGCTGCTTCACTGACCCCATGCTGCACTCATACAGACCTGTACAGATTTTTGTCTTTATTTTGACCGTTTTATTTGAGATTTTGCAGTTAGTTTCTATACAGAATACATAGACTTTTTTGGGATGGTATTTCCACATGATCGTGCAGGCAGTTAATCACAGGGTGTCGCTTATTAGTCGTAATAGTTTGACCTCCACACTTACAGCACAGCGCCCTCTCGCCTCTTATTGCCGTCTGTTCATTCAGCTTTTTTAAAACCATTGAAATTCAGTTTGTATTTCTTGCAAGTCGTTTTTTTTAAATGAATTATCTGTAATTACATGTTTTAATTAATCTGTTAAATAGTAAAATATACTTTATGTTGATTCTGCATTAATTTAGGGATTCAGTGTGTAAATATTTATTGTGAGTTTTAATATTAGGTACACTTAATCACAATCAATCAATCAAACTGTGATTATTATTGCTTTTAATTGATGTACAGCCCTAATATTAATTTGATTCTTCGGGGAAATACCTTTATCTTCAAGCTTTACTGCATTTTGTTGCCACCTAGCGGATACTATGATATTGCAGCGCTATGTAAGCATTACTACACTGGTGTGGTCACCCATCCACCAGTTGCTGTGCAAGTTGATTGTAAAAGTATTGGATAGATTTACCCAGTAGAGAGCAGGACTTGGGGGTTTACCTGGCATGCTTTGCTGTTTAAATAACAACATGATATTTTTTCTGCTTCACTTTGCAGGCTAACTTTGATACTAACTTTGAGGACAGAAACGCCTTTGTCACGGGGATCGCTCGGTACATTGAACAGGCCACAGTCCACTCCAGCATGGTGAGGATGTTACTTCACAGGGCCTAGAAGGTTCTAAGGGCTTTCTTTCTGTGCCATTGTTTGCAGCCTCAAGTAAACAAAACCTGTTATTAAATGTGAGAAATTTTATGTTAAAAATTATTAAAGCTAGAACCTAGAAAATCATACAAGACAAAGAAGCGACGGGACCTAAAGCAGGTCCTCTCTCTGTCACACCCAAAGTAATTTTAACAAAGAAATAATTCTAATAAATCAAGTAAATGGAGCTACGTTTGTTCATAGGTCTGAATGGATAATGAAATTCATGGACATTTTGAAATTTAAATAGATTTTTGGATACAGTACATGTTAAAAAAAACTTTTAATTAGTGCTTTTTGGAAATTTTCTCATCACCAGCATGCATGGAATAAGCGATATGAAAGGTATATTGGTGATATTGCTACTTTGGGCCCGTTCCGTAATCAGGGGCCCGTCGCGTAATCGGGGGCCTGTTGCATAATCGGGGGCCTTCCTATGTCAGGTTTTGTCTGATTGGTCCAAACAGCATCCTACTGTTTATTCATCCACAGTGCAGCTGGACAGAGAGTAGGTCTTAGGATATAGAGGTATAGACGCCAGGGTATAGACCCTCCAGCGCATTCTTGAATGGAGAGGCTCTTGGTATTTTGTTTGCGATTCTTTCGTTGTTGGCCTAGGGGGAATACACTACCTAAAAGCGTAGACTCTCATTGGTCACTTCCGGCGGCGTCTGTTCAGTGCACTGATAGAATCGATATGGGATGAAAAATGATGATCGAATTATGATAATGATGTGATGATAATTATGATAATGATGTGATGGTGTCATTGCACCTGACTGTATATATACAGAGCAGCACCCCCCCACAGGCTTGGTGACTCTCTGATCCTCTCTGCCTGTTTCATAGAACGAGATGCTCGAGGAAGGCCATGAGTACGCTGTCATGCTTTATACCTGGAGAAGCTGCTCCAGAGCCATTCCACAGGTAAGTATATGCACACACACACACACACACGAATACATACACACACACATATACACACACACACACGAATACACACACACACACACATATACACACACATACACACGAATACATACACACACACATACAGTATGCACACACATATACACACACACACACACACACACACACACATATACATACACACACATATACACACACACATATACATACACACACATATACACACACACATATACATACACACACACACACACACGAATACATACACACACACACTTATACACACGCACATGAATGCATACACACACACACACACACACACACACAAATATCCTCAGCATTGGGACAACGCTCAAGTCCAGTTACCCCCTGAAGAGATAGTGTGGTAGCCTATGTACAGTTACTGTGGATGCAGTAAATTAAGGCAACTTCTAACACGAAAGTCATGTGCTGTGCACTTCTAGGACTTCTAGGGTACACAAATTAACAGCCCCCCGCTTAACCCCACTGTGTCTTGCAGGTGAAGTGCAATGAGCAACCCAACCGAGTAGAGATATATGAGAAGACCGTGGAGGTCCTAGAGCCTGAGGTCACTAAACTCATGAAGTTCATGTACTTCCAGGTGAGAAGCAGGTCCTTCAGCAGTCCATCAGCAACGATTCCAAAAGGCAATGACTTATCTACATGGCTTGAAAACTGAAGCCTGCTGTCTCCACAGTCTCTACCCCGTTACGTTGGGCTGTATGAACGTCAATCATGTTCATATTGCTGATGATGACTATCAGAATGAATCTGTGTGATGGGTGGGAGCTAAAACGGGCTTGTGACCCCCAGCGGAAGGCCATCGAGCGGTTCTGCAGCGAGGTCAAGCGGCTGTGCCATGCAGAGCGCAGGAAGGACTTTGTGTCCGAGGCGTACCTGCTCACGCTTGGAAAGTTCATCAACATGTTCGCCGTGCTGGACGAGCTGAAGAACATGAAGTGCAGCGTAAAGAATGACCATTCGGCCTACAAGAGGTGGGCTCTATGAGCGGCCAAAGTCGAGGATAGAAATATTCTTGGAGGGAGGTGAACAGGAGTGAGAGTGATTGCGTTTTGTTTCAGAGGTCTTCATGGTTCCTTCTTCCACTCTGCCTATCCACAGGGCCGCCCAGTTCCTGAGAAAGATGGCGGATCCGCAGTCTATTCAGGAGTCCCAGAACCTGTCTATGTTCCTGGCCAACCACAACAGGATAACTCAGGCATGCTAACCTACATCTTACATCAAATGTTTGTGATTGTGTTTCCTGTCTTTGCGGAAGCAAATTTTGAGTAACAAACACACAAACACTTTTATTGCTATTATAAAAAAATAACTCAATGTGTCTTTTGCTTGTCAGTTTTACTTTTAAAGTGATGAGGGATAAAAATTGTTATATTTACAAAATGTAAAAGGAGTCGAGTCAGTGTTTGTCTGTGTACCGTATGTAAGTAAGACATGCCTATTCATGTGATGGGGATTATGCCTCCTTGCAGTGTCTCCACCAGCAGCTCGAGGTCATACCAGGCTACGAGGAACTCTTGGCTGACATCATCAACATCAGTGTAGACTACTATGAGAATAAGATGTACCTCACACCCAATGAGAAGCACATGCTGCTGAAGGTGACCACACTTTCCCCCTCTTCGCCAAGCCTACTCTCAGATGCTTATGGTGTCCCCCGGGGGTTACGACTGACTTTGCCCTGTCTCAGGTCATGGGCTTCGGCCTCTACCTGATGGATGGGAATGTCAGCAACATCTACAAGCTGGATGCCAAGAAAAGGATAAACCTGAGCAAGATCGACAAGTTCTTCAAGGTTAGACCTTCTTAGCCCTTCTGTTTTAGGGTCAGAATCTCACAGCGAAAGAAAACTGCTCAGACTTTCATCTAGAACAGACAAGATCAAAGTTCTGTGTTTACATTCCAGTGTTATACTTCCGGGCTTTTATTACGGCTCCCCTTTTGATTTTGGTCTGACTCTTCTGGCTCTTCAGCAGCTTCAAGTTGTCCCCCTTTTCGGGGACATGCAGATTGAGCTGTCCCGGTACATCGAGACCAGTGCCCACTATGAGGAGAACAAGTCCAGGTCAGTGTCCAGGAAATGGGAAAAAGCCTGGAAAGGTAATAATAGAGACTTTATTGATCCCTGTGGGGAAATTCCCTTTACGCCTCCCCCAACTTGCTCTCTGTATGTGAGAGCAAGCTGGCCAGGAAGGGCAGCCACCTGTTGCAACACCCAGGGATCTGGGCATCAAAGGCCTTGCTTAAGGACCCGCAGACGTGTTGAGGCCCGGCTCAAACCGGCAACATTCTGATCACAGGCACAGAGGCTTAGCCCACTGAGTCACGCACTGCCCCTAATAACAGAAGAATGTCAGTTTTCCATAAAAAAGACAGAAGCCTCTCCAATGTAGACCTTCCTATCTTTCCCAGGTGGACGTGCACTCAGAGCAGCATCAGTCCCCAGTACAACCTGTGTGAGCAGATGGTCCACATCAGAGAGGACCACATCCGATTCATCTCGGAGCTAGCCCGCTACAGCAACAGTGAGGTGGTGACCGGTTCAGGCCTTGACAGCCAGAAGTCAGACGAGGAGTACAGGGAGCTCTTTGACCTGGCACTCAGGGGCCTACAGCTGCTGTCCAAGTGGAGCACCCACGTCATGGAGGTGGTAGGTATACGAGTTCCCAGGCTAGCTACCATGCATGCCCTCTTCACTTTCCTTGAATGCCCATGGATGGTCTGAGAAAGGTATCTGCTCTGTCCTAATAGCAGTTGGTGTCCCTCATACCTTGAAAATTCTGCTCTTTAGCCGACGGTGATAATACTCAGTAGTATATGATGACCCTGGAAAATACAAGCGCAATACCTGCACAGTACAGTGCCCTTTATATATGTGCAGTGGCACTCGAATTTGTATTTGAGATCTCATTGGGTGAAGACTTGACACTGGGTGAAGACTTGACGTCATGAAAGAGAATAAGGATTCCCATATGTTTGGAAGCTCATGACATGACAATTCATGTTCATGTTGTGTCCTTGGAGGAGCCTGGATTTATGGATTATGGATGCTGAAGTTTAATGTACACTAAAATGAGTTTCTCTGTTTTACCCCTCAGTATTCCTGGAAACTGGTGCATCCCACTGACAAGTTTTGCAACAAAGACTGCCCTGGGACGGCGGAGGAGTATGAGAGAGCCACGCGCTATAACTACACCAGCGAGGAGAAGTTCGCCCTGGTAGAAGTCATCGCCATGATCAAGGGCCTGCAGGTCTTGATGGGCCGAATGGAGAGCGTGTTCAACCAGGCCATCCGGATTAGCATCTATGCTGCGCTGCAAGACTTTGCTCAGGTGATCCTGAGGGAGCCGCTGCGGCAGGCGGTGCGGAAGAAGAAGAACGTCCTGATTAGGTAGGTGGAGGAGGATGATGGAGCACTGTCCTTTATCTGTTAGGGGTCTGATGAAGGACCATTACAAACACTAACAATGTTGATGTGCCTTTTGTAAATGTAGGAAATTCTGTATGTTCTGTTCCTTAGTTTTCCATTTTTGGCATAATACACATACCTTCCCATACCTCTGTCGTAGTGTCCTCCAGGCAATTCGGAAGACCATATGTGACTGGGAGGGGGCAAGGGAGCCGTCCAACGACCCCTGTCTACGAGGGGAGAAGGACCCCAAGGGGGGCTTTGACATCAAAGTGCCCCGGCGAGCTGTGGGACCCTCCAGCACCCAGGTCAGGGGATGGGGCCTGGGTCATTTATGGGAAAGTGATGTGGTTTTCTGGTGCCCATGTTTGACAGGTGCCTCTCTTGCCTGTGTGCCATGCAGCTGTACATGGTGCGCACTATGCTGGAGTCCCTGATCGCAGACAAGAGTGGCTCCAAGAAGACGCTCCGCAGCAGCCTGGACGGCCCCATAGTCATGGCCATCGAGGACTTCCACAAGCAGTCTTTCTTCTTCACCCACCTGCTCAACTTCAGTGGTACAGCAGGATGACATGGGGACTTTCCTACCATAAGTGACCTCAGACAGTAGTGACCCCCCTCTGTGTCTGTCCCTGCAGAGACTCTACAGCAATGCTGTGATCTCTCCCAACTCTGGTTCCGTGAGTTCTTCCTGGAGCTGACCATGGGCCGTAGGATCCAGTTCCCCATCGAGATGTCCATGCCCTGGATCCTCACCGACCACATCCTGGAGACCAAGGAGCCCTCCATGATGGAGTAAGCGTTGGTGACTCTTCACCGGCCGAGGGTCAATGTAGTTCTGGCCATAGACTTTCTCCTTCAGCACCTCCACTGAATATCTCCCCACATTTTACTCATCTCTCCAGGTACGTTTTGTATCCCCTGGACCTTTACAATGACAGTGCTTACTACGCTTTGACCAAGTTCAAGAAGCAGTTCCTCTACGACGAAATCGAGGCAGAGGTAACCTGTGATTCGCTTTAACATCCCAAGGGTCGTCCTTGCTCTGATTTAACATCCCAGATCATAATTCCGTCAAGACAAGACTGTGATCTCGGTCAACGGATTAATACCTGGATTGTTTCATTTCAGGTTAATCTCTGTTTTGACCAGTTTGTCTACAAGTTATCAGATCAGATATTTGCCTACTACAAGGCAATGGCTGGGAGGTAAGTGGATGTTAATCATTTTCAGACTTAATCCTCTCCCAGTATGTATTATACAAACTGGTTCTAATACCGGAATGTTTCTACCCAAAACTAACGTATCTAAGGTTGAATCTCATGTCTGGAAGGTGAGAGATTGGTGACCGTCGCCTTACCTTACCAACCAGCTGAGCGTAGAGAGTCACAGTCAAATAGTACTGAAGTGGTTGGTTGAAACAAAATCCTGGTCTGGATTTTTACTTTCTGGACCTCTGCTTACCGGTCCCATCCTTTTCTCCTGCAGCGTCCTGCTGGACAAACGCTTCCGTGCCGAGTGTAAAAATGACGGCGTAATTATTCCGTACCCTCCCTCCAACCGCTACGAGACGCTGCTGAAGCAGAGACACGTCCAGGTACGTAGGTGTACGCTCACACAAACACATACTGATAAAAGCCTTATGAAATGTCTGTGCTACACCCAGAGGTAGATAGTCCAGCTCCAGAAAGTAAAAATCCGGACCGAGATATTGCTTTAACCAACCAGTTGACCATAAAGAGTCACATTCACAGAGTGCTCAACTGGTTGGTTGGAACAAAATTTTTTCGGGATTTTTACTTTCTGGACCTGGACTATCTACCTCTGGGTGTAGCACAGACATTTCAGCACTAGGCTTACATCAGTATGTGTTTCCAACAGTGTGAACAACTATTTCTTAAGTCAAGCCAATATTATTAGCATAATTAGCTAATAGAAGCTGATAGGTCATTAACCCAACACCCACTCAGTGCGGCTTGAGTTCTGTGAGGTCCTACATACCGAACACTGCCCTCATATGGATGGGGATTGTGGCAGTGTGACTGTAAGCTTATCTCATTTCTATATGTGTCTCAGTCTTTCATGGAGAGCTATTGTGCCACATGGGAAAATGGGAAAATAAATTCAGCCATAAATAAATTCTGTTCATTTGAGAAGTTAAACACAGTATGTTAAGGACTTCCTCAGAGTTAAAACTGCAGTCATTCGTATTGTTGGCAGTGATCAGGTGTGTCTCTCCGCAGCTCCTAGGACGCTCCATCGACCTGAACCGCCTCATCACGCAGAGGATCTCGGCCGCCATGTACAAATCCCTGGACCAAGCCATCAGTCGCTTCGAGAGCGAGGACCTCACGTCCATCGTGGTGTGGAGACCTTCCCGGCTGTGGCATGATGGGGATCGTGTGGCCGACACTTTACTTTAATGATCCTTCTGATCCTGAAGCCTAGGAGATACGGCCTTCGGCCCGTACATTTTAAGCCCCTCCCCCTCAGTTCCTAACTCCGCCCACTGATCATCTCCTACAGGAACTGGAATGGTTGATAGAAGTGAACCGCCTGACGCACCGCCTGCTCTCCAAGCACATGACCCTGGACAGCTTCGACGCCATGTTCCGCGAGGCCAACCACAACGTCTCCGCCCCCTACGGCCGCATCACCCTGCACGTCTTCTGGGAGCTCAACTTCGACTTCCTGCCCAACTACTGCTACAACGGCTCCACCAACCGGTCAGTGTGTGCGCCCATGTCTTCGTCTTTCTTGATCTTTTTGGCTTCTCCTCCCATGCACTAGTGGCCACTGAGCATTTTTGGCGCTTAAAAATTACTACACAAAAATTGGCGGTAAATGTTTATAAAATCAAAGAATGTCACAAATATCTGATAGTAAGTAACTCGAGCAACAGCTGAATTAAGTTCTGCCGTCTCTAATTTTGACCACTGGTGAAGACTATTTTCTTTTTAGCTCACCGCATTGTTGCTATATCCATAAAATATGATGATCATTATTTCCAGTTTTTACTAGCTTGTACTTTCTATAACTTTAATCTCTTCATTCTTTTTTTATTTTGTTGTACTTTATTTGTTTATTTCGCTTATTTATTTTGCTGAGATTTTCATCTCTCTATAATTTCATTGGCCTGTATGTTAGCTGCTTCTCTGTCTTTCAATCACATATGTGAAGCTCTTTGAACTGCATTCTATGTATGAAAAGTGCTGTATAAAAAAAGATTATTATTATTATTATTATTATTATTATTATTTCAGATTTGTAAGGACGGCGATTCCTTTTACCCAGGAGCCCCAGAGGGATAAACCGGCCAATGTTCAACCTTATTACCTTTATGGATCCAAGGTGCGAATGTCTGATTCACGTCAATACTTCCCAGAATGCCTCTGTCTTTACTTGCAGCTTTGCCCATTTTAGATGTCTCCCCATTCATCATCGTGTTTCCTGCCTCCGCAGCCCCTGAACATCGCCTACTCCCACATCTACAGCGCATACCGTAACTTCGTGGGCCCACCCCACTTCAAGACCATCTGCCGTCTCCTTGGTTACCAAGGAATCGCCGTTGTGATGGAAGAGCTTCTCAAGATTGTCAAGAGCTTGGTATGAAGAAGCTGCGTGTCCGCAGTGCGCACTGCAGTCACGGGATGATCCTCCCTGCCCTGAATCACTCAGCCCTTGTTGTCAGGGCTGTCTTGTTTTCCACCATCTCTGCATTCGAAGTAGTCAACGTCTAGTAAATAGGGGTGTAACGATATACTTGGCCCACAAGACGAGACACGATATTGGGTTCACAAGAACGAGACGAGATGATATTTTAACAATATTTTAAGGAAAACTTCAAAGAGGAAATATATTACTAGAAAGCAGCCTTTTATTTGATTGATTTGAAAGACAAAAAATGCTAAATAATGCAGATGTTTGGTGAAATGTGTTAAATAATCACCATCGTCATATGCAGTAAAGAACAGAACAAATATCTAGCACCATAAAATATTTCATCACAAACTCAAATGACAGGCTTCTCTCGTATTTGACTTCTCAGTTGAACATAAAGTAGAATATAAATAAAACAATATAAATAACGAACATAAAACTTTTTTAATATTTTCTTCACCTGTGCAGTGGATTTAAGTAAAGAGCGATGATGGTGCTGGGAATGGCTTTGCAGTAGTAGCGTTAGCCGGACTGTACGGCATTATTTTCCTACAATGCTTACAGACGGTTCGTGTTTTATCTGTCACCGTTTCGCCGTTTATATTTTCCGCCGGGTACCCAAAATGCTGCCACACAAAAGATTTAATAGTGTCTGGGGCATCTACTACGGTAATTTCGTCAGACGGCGACATGCTTACGGCAACTGATTTGCAGCGCCTTCACGAGACCGCTTTTCACTCCGACGAGAAATCCCGTCATGTTGGAACATCGCAAGATTTGAGCCAAATCGCACAGAAATTGAAGCAGCGCTGTATGGTGGTTGCGCGTGAAGCTGGTGAACCTGGCTACTTTGAGACAAGTCACACAAAGTTGGGCTGTTAATAAAGATGTTTTTGGAGGGGTGGGGAGAGCCTTGGTGGGGGAGTGGGGTACAGATTGTAGAGATTGGAGGTGAGGGATGTGTGTGGGGGAGAGGTGACAAGGCCGTCCGGGAAATACGTTGTTGTTGTTCCCGACAGGATCTAGTTTGTAACCTGTTGTCTGCAATCGATTCGAGATGCAGACATTTTTTAATTCTAAAAATACACAACACAAGCATAACCTGCCTGGGTGTGTTTGGCTTATACGAGGAGGGGGGGTTCACTATGATTATAATCCACAAAGCAGAATTGTGTTATTCCTGTTTCTGCTACTTAACTCTTTGTTGTGATGCAGAGCATTTGCAAACAGGCTTAGGCAAGCAGGCCAGCTCATTAACCCCCCCCCCAACCCCCTCAATCAGGTCTTGGGTGATGGGAGGTGTCCCATTTGCTATTCACCACAAATGAGGCCTTGCATTGTTTACCTTTCATATTCTAAAAACCCACACACTTCAATCGGGCTACGCCCTCGTTTTTCTTGACTTCCCCGAGCACAGGTTTAACGATGCCGGAACACGTTCGGGGTCTGAAATTCGCAGCAGGGTGGTAATCATTCCTGCGGCAGCCTGCTGGCTCTCCGGAAGAGTCCGTGGCGGTGATCAGTCATCCCAGTCGATGGCCGTGTTCACATTCCTGCGATAAAATAAATGCCAAAAGCAACATCTAATTAATCACCAGTGAAAGTTCTCAGCGTAAGAAAGAGCCAAGGTCATAAACTGCGCAACCTGTTTTTGTTAAACGGGCTCAGACTTGCTTTTATGACCTGCGGTGTCGCTTGGGTATTGTTAACAGAAAGGTAGTTTACGGCTTGGCCACATTGTAAACTAGATGTGCTTTTGAAGGTGTCGTCCTGCAGGTAGATATCTATGAAACGTTGGCGTTATCCGTTATCCAGCTTCCAGCAAGTGATTCACACGAAAGCCTGACACTGTGTCGAACGTGTTGATTCTAGTTGCTATGACAGGTGCTATTTATTCAAAGACACTGCTTGGCTTATCTCCATCTGCAGGTTGAGTCTGGGTCATTAACTCACATTTCTCCAGTGTAGACTGATGGCTTGCCTTCTGAGTCTTCTTAATCTTTGCACGTAGACCTAAATATTAGGTGTCGACTGGATGTATGGGGAGAATCATCAGTCTGGATGAGGACCATATAAAATGAATCTTGTTGACTTTTGTAGCGCTGCGGCTATCTGTGTTTCTCTGAAAGGTTTTCTGGTTGTGTTGTTTTTGATCGCAGCGATTTCACAGGAGCTCCGGGCACCATTTTGGTGTTTGTGGTTGCCCGATTTTTTGAGTATAACCCTAACATGGAAAACAGCATTTGCCTTGTTCTTCCTTTTTTGGAAAGACCTCGCCAAACAGGTTGAATAAAAATGACGTCACGGCCTGAAAGTACAAGCCAGAAAGCAGAAGCTTACGGCCAGCATGTGCCAGGGATTCAGAGTCATTCCTTGTCCCTCCTGTTTTGCAGCTACAGGGCACCATTCTGCAGTATGTGAAGACTCTGATAGAGGTCATGCCAAAGATCTGTCGGCTTCCACGGCACGAATATGGTTCTCCAGGTGAGGTCACTGGCTGGTGATTGAAGATGATCCCCATAAATCATCTTCTGAGCTGTGCAATTTTGACCTTCACCCATGGTGGCTCTAGCTACATGTTCTAGCAGAGAGTTCAAGATGTGCCAGAAGATGTTTGTTTTCATCTAAGACCCAATGGTGTATCGCTCAGTGGGCTAAGCCTCTGTGGCTGTGATCAGAGGGTCACCAGTTTGAGCCCAGCCTCAGCATAATAGTCACATGTCTGTGAGCCCTTGACCAATGCCCTTAACCCCCAGCTCCATGGGTACTGCTGAAGGTGGCTGCCCTTCCTGTCAAGCTTAGTGTCAACTACATATGTGTCTGTGTGTCATGGAGAGCAAGATGGGGTAGGCAAAACAAAAATTTCCCCACAGGGATCAATAAAGTGTCATTATTATTATAATTGTTATAAGCTGTGTATAAGTCTGTTGTGCCGCTTTAAAGCACAGTTAGAATGGAGTGACCCCTCCATTGAGAGGGGGGCAGATTGCTCCGCCCCGCCTTCACATGTCGCATCACTTTTGCAGGAATCCTGGAGTTCTTCCACCACCAGCTGAAGGACATCATCGAGTACGCCGAGCTGAAGACCGACGTCTTCCAGAGTCTGCGGGAGGTCGGCAATGCCATACTTTTCTGCCTGCTGGTCGAGCAAGCGCTGGTGAGGCTGACCGCGCCGTTTCACACGCCACGCCACACCTCCCGTTCAATCGCAGGGCTCAGTCGAGAAGCACTCGCCGGCGGGCGCGATGTTTGGACGAGACGCTACCATCTCTGGTGCCGCGCTGTCTCTGGCTCTGGCCTCTCGTTCCTCTACTTCTCACGTAATTCTCCTAGTAAATGAGGCACCAGCATGTGAACCCATTGAACAACAGTGGGGTGTTTTCCATTCTCTACTGCACATCCTATGTTGAGAGCCAGAAATTCTACAGCTTGATATATGAATGCCCAGGGTATCAGGGCACGCCCGTCCACTTCTGCTGTCTGCAGATGTCCTGTAGCCTGTGTTTTGAGACCCTGTCTGTGATAACGTTTGGACAGCTTAAGCCAGTTCAGTAACCACACCCAGACCTTTCGTCCCAAAATGCACAGCTTCTCTTTTTACTATAAATAACCTTCCTGTGAAAATAACACTCTCTACCATGTTGAACACAAAGGTTGACTCCAAATGCTGTAATTTTGGTTAAATTTCCAAGTAGAAAATGCCCAGTGGTCACTGCAGATGAGTAAATTATATTAAACAGTTAAAACACATCTCAGCTGAAACATTGGACTCAAAAGATCGGAGCTCGTAGCCGCCTCGGTCAGGCCACAGTGTGCTCTCAGTGTGGTCTCAGTGAAGTCTCAGGACACGGTGAGGTCTAAGTAAAATCTCAGTGAAGTCTCAGTAAGGACACGTTGAACTATAATTGAAATCTAGTGAAGTCTAAGTGAAGTCTCTGTATAATCTCATGTGATCACAGTGAGGTTTAGGTAAGGACACGGTGAAGTCTAAGAGAGGTCTCAGTGTGATGTCAGTGTGGCCTCAGTGAGGTCTTAGTGTGGTCACAGTAACTTCTCATGTGATGTCATTGAGGCCCCCATCTGGTGTCCGTGAAGGTTCAGTGAGGTCTTAGTGTGGCCACAGTAACTTCTCATGTGATCTCATTGAGGCCCCAATCTGGTCTCCGTGAAGGTTCATTGAGGTTCAGGTGAGGCTTTGCTTTCACTCGGTCGTGTCCCAAAGGTGGGATTTCATTTCTCGGGCATAATGAGACTGTTTTCATGGAATGAATCTCATTGTTATCTGTAACACACAGGTAATCAGAGGCCTGGAGTGTCTGTTTGTGTTTCTGTGTTTGTTTGAATGTGTGCGTTTGCGTGTGTGTGTGTGTATGCGCATGCAGGCGTGCGTCAGTGTTTTGATACATGTGCCCAGGGTGGGCTGGCTGTAATCAGATCGTGCTTCTTCTTGAAACACTACCTCTCTCTCATTACATGCTGGCAAATTCTGCAGGTGGTAAGAGATTAGCCATTTCCATGATAGCAAAAAAAAAAGCTAACGATTCAGTTATGAGCACACCGGTTTCAGTTCCTGTTGTGTCACCTGTTCTGTTCATCATTTAAACTGCCATGGAATGTACGACTTAGTTTCACAGCTTTTACCTGAAGGGAACAGGATGCCATTTATAAGCAGGAAAAGTATCTGGTCAATTTGTACCCAGAATCACACATAAACAGCAAACAAAAAGAAAACACAAATTGGACAAAAGTAAGATTTGGCTTAACTCCCATGGTTTCCATGGCAACAAGTGTTTTCTTTGTCTGGGCGTTTGTTACGTTTTGTGTGGAAGCATTTTTGCTTTTTGTGTCACTCACAGTGGTAATCTGTTTACTTTGGTATTTTGTGAATTTCCTCTACGCATTTCGTTTTGCTTGTTCGTTTGCATGGTGGTTCTTCATTTTTTTTTACTTCTGATAGAAACTTCCCTTCGTGTTCTGATAAACTTATTATGAATTTATTAACCCAGAACTCAGCCTGTCGATTCATTCGTCAAACACTCCCTCCTACGTGTCATATCCGCCTGCTGGTCAAATGAGGCACATCTGATAGTGAACGTTTGTTTTAACACGTCGCATTACACCGCTGCCATGTTTAATGGGGCATATTGGCAGATATTTTTGCATTTTGGGCATATTTTTAATGGGCTTGTAGCACTGATTGCATAATGAAGCAGGATGTGCTTAGAGGTGGGGCCACATGAGGCTGAAAGCTGATTGGTCCTCAAAATGCCTCCTCTCCTGTCATTCATTGATTCAAAACATATCATTGGCTAATGATAAGGATGGCCATTGCTATGTCGCCTACCTTAAAAAAATTCCTAGAATTGCCGCTTAGATGTGCTTTCTCCCAAATCTGTCGTTCCCAGCTGTGCCTCTGTCATTCACGGACCAACTTTCATTTGCCCTCCATGCAGTAATTCCTCCCTGCAAACTTCAAAGATGACGGAGTTTCCGTTTGCCATTTGAAACGAGAGTTACTAGCCTCAGACTCGCTAATTAGCCTTTAGCACCCTTTATCTTAAATGCTACTATGGTTCGCCGCTACCTGTCATAAATACAGCCTGGCAGTTTTTACACTTTCACCTGATGACTGGAAATAGTTATTGCTTTATAGGATAATACTTTCCTTTATTGTAATTCTCCATGCGTAATGATCTCTGAGGATGGGTGGCAGCTGGGCTGGACTGTAGCAATCTGTGTTCTTTCAGTTATAGTAACATTTTGATGTTAATTAAAATAGTAACATTTTGATGTAAAGTAAATTTTAAAAGATTACGCTAAAAGAGCATTTTTGCAGCCAAACTCATATGCAGTCGTTGCCTGGCATCCTGATCACCTATTTGTGTGAGTTAGCTTAACAGGATTTGTAAAGCAGGACGGAAAAACTAAAAAAAATAATGTAATATATAAATGAAAAATATAACTGAAATGAATATATTTGCAGAGGGAATAACTGAAAATTCAGTCATGTGAAGTAGATGAGTGTTGTCTGTTGAGTAATTTCACATTTTTTTGATTTGGTGGTAGCATTTTGTGTCTGTGTGTTCTGTGTCATCACCTTTAGGTTTCTTCCGGAAACATTAACTGAAACGAGGTAGAGATGGGTGCTCAGGACCAGCGATGCCGCTGTGTGGACAGGCCTGTGTGGACGGAGCTTAAGCAGTGACTGGCGGCCATTTTAACATGTGTGTGTCGGTTTTAAGTGCACAGACTGGCGTGATCTCATCGCACGTGCACCCGTGCATTAACGCTCGCATTCTCGTCCCTCGTTACACATCAGTTTTTTGTCATTTCACAGCTGCGGCCTGAAGAGTGGTTTTTTTTTCTCCTTTATAATTTGTGTGTGAGCTGTCCTCAGTATATTAATGTACTTAGATATAGGTTGATGTTGATCAAGTCTGTGTTTTAATCCAGTCCCAGGAAGAAGTCTGTGACTTGCTTCATGCTGCCCCTTTTCAAAACATCCTTCCTAGAGTTTACATCAAAGGTATTTATTCCTTATCTTATCTTACCTTACTTTACCTTACTTTGCCTCACATTATCACATAAAACATGGAGCACCAGGAAAACAACAGCAACAGTTATTGTTATTATTATTGTTGCTTTTATTATTGTTGCATGTCATCATAAGAACCTAAGAAATTTACAAAGGAGAGGAGGCCATTCGGCCCATCAAGCTCATTTGGGGGGAACTTAACTAATAGCCCAGAGTTGTTGAATTGTTATCTAGCTCTGATTTAAAGGAACCCAGGATTTTAGCCTGCACTACTTGAACAGGAAGACTATTCCATACTCTAACTACACGCTGTGTAAAAGAAATGTTTTCTCAAATTCAGTTTAAAATGTTCTCCCGCTAATTTCCACCTAATTTCCATTGTGGGGTTTCCTCCAGGTATCTCCAGTTTCCCCCCATAGTCCAAAAACATGAGCTTAATTTCCGCTGCCAAATTGCCTGTGTGTGTGTGCCCTGCGATGGGTTGGTGCCTCATCCTGGGTTGTTCCCTGCCTTGTGCCCTGCGATGGGTTGGTGCCCCACCCTGGGTTGCTCCCTGCCTTGTGGCCATAGCCTCCAGGATAGGTTCCAGACTCCCTGCAACCCTAAATCGGATAAGCGGTTGCAGAGAATGGATAGATTGGTATTATTGTTGCTGCTGTTATCAAATGTGTAATAAAGTATGTCTTGGAGATTTGTATACTGTTCATGGTTCACTGTTCTGTCATCATTTTTTTGTGCAGAGGGGGAGCGTCTCGATGTGCGGATGAAGAGGCTGGAGGCAAAATACGCCCCCCTGCATCTGGTACCCCTGATAGAAAGACTAGGAACACCACAGGTGAGACCGGTCTTTTCTGACGTCCCCCTTTTTTTCTCTACGCCGGTCTCTCTCATTCTCACATGGCTCTGGGATTCACGGCGGCTCAGCCTTCAGCAGGTTTTATGGCACGGTGAGTGTGTGCGTGCCGGAAGACGGACAGCGGAGTAGCGAGTGTAGGCCAAGAAGCTGGGGGCTGCTTCGCCAGATCCGGGCATTTCTCTGGGAAAGCCGGAGAACCCGTTTGTTGGGAAAGGCTGTGGGGATGATGGTATGCACATTTCCCCAGTGCAGAAACATTAGAGGCAATAAAAAAACAGGTTTGACTGGAAGTGAATTGCATAGTAGCTGTGAGGGGGCTGGTTAGTTACTGAAAGGCCCATGCGGCGTGATTACGTTCTACCGTAAGATAACTGACGCTAAACCCTGACTAATAATTTTGCACAGATGCAGATTGGAAAACTGTTAATGGAAACAAGTTTTGTAAAAATATCCCCCAAAAAAATTTGATGTTCCTTTCATGTGACCTTTATGGTGAGTTTAAAAAGAAGTTATTTACAAAACTGCAATGGAAATTAAATTTGCGAACTGGTCAATACGTGGAACATGATCATTAGTTCTTCTCGAACCATCGCTTGCAGAAAGCCTGCTTCATTTTGAAGTATGAGACACGCATGGTAATCCCATACCGGTTTTCATTGGTCATTTGTCATACTGGGCATTTTCCCAGTGGACCAATGTGTATGGAGGCTGGTAAAATTTATCATGGGGTACCCCAGGGTCCAGTCCAGGGCCCATTTTTAATCTCAGGCCAGCTCTGATCTGACGGGATGATAAATGGCAAATATGATTCACTGGACATCTGCTACAAGAAACACCCCATGTTCACAATTTTACTTAATCACAATTTCACTATGTTGCCTATAATTTGAACAAAACTGGATCTATCGGTTTTATATGTGTGAAATCTGGTGCTTTCAGCTGCTGAATGAAGAGGTCTTGCTAAGGTTTTCCAGACGAGAGCCACAGATGGACCTTTTGAGAAAAGGTTTTTTTTAGCCTGACCTTTCTTCACAGAGTCCTCAGGCCTTCCCTGCCTAGAGTAGCTTGCCCTCTTTTTCTCACTGTCTGGGGGGCCGTTGGCACATGGCACCCCTTAACATGTCTTTTCAGCTGCCAGACTGTTTTACTAACAGCTTGTTTTCAAAGGTCCTCCTGTATTGTGTAGAGCATAGCCAGAAATCCTGGGCCCCCCATCACCTTGTCTCCCTCCCACCCCACAGGAGAATTCGCCAAGCAGATGTGTAATATTTCCCTAGTGTATACATAACTGCTCACCAACTGGAGGAGTGAAATTGAATTGACTCTGGATTAAGTGATCGATCCTCCACCACTCCTATCCAGCTATCCAAAAATTTATGGATGCTTGATGGAATTTGGCCCCCAGGGGACTCAGGTGGGGACCCCTGGTATACATTATAATTCTTCCTATTCAGGGCCCCTATTAAGTTCTGGGCCCCCTGAATCTGCCAGGGTATCCATGAATCTGTAATGGTACTCATGTCCCTCCGACGCCTCTGGTATTGTATTCACAGCTTTATAACTTTGATGCCATAAAATAGCTGCTATTTGCAGTTATCGGTAATGACCCATTTCACCCCTGCATCCGGCTACAGCAAATCTCCATCGCCCGTGAGGGAGACCTGCTGACCAAAGAGCGCCTCTGCTGCGGCCTCTCCATGTTCGAGGTGATCCTGACCCGCGTGCGCAGCTACCTTCAGGACGCCGTGTGGCGCGGCCCACCCCCCACCAACGGCGTAATGCACGTGGACGAGTGCGTGGAGTTCCACCGCCTCTGGAGCGCCATGCAGTTTGTCTACTGCATCCCCGTGGGCACCCATGAGTTCACGGCAGAGTGAGTACCCCTCTGCTACTACCCGGGGGGGGCAAGACATCAGAAGTCTGTTTATTGTAAAATGCCTCTGAGATTTAAGGCTCGTTTACATCTCCGCAGAAACAGCCAACGCTGCTGCAAGCCTTTATACTTGTGCGCCGGTATGTTTGTGTCGCTCAGCAATTATCCCGCTAAAACGCTGATAGATGAATGATACATAGTTTCAGATGTGGCATTTATTGTCTTCCCACCCTGAGATTTATACAATTGTTGAATCACACAATTGAAACAAACAACAAAAAACCAAACATTTAAAGTATCTGTTTATGAGAGTATTTAATGCTAGGTATAAATAGCACTTCAGTTTAAGTACACCTGGGAAGTATGCTTTCTTTGCTCCCATTTAAAAAAAAATTAATACTACAAGCAGACCAATCACAGTTCCTGCGGTCTGCTTCACTGCGACATGTAGCTACAATTCTGGGGAGGTGTGCGGCAGGCTATGGCGCGGGTCCACGGCGATGTCGTACTTACAGCGGCGACTCGATGCAGAAGCATAATTCGACCATAACACTGAGAACAGGTGTTCGGTCTGTTGCAGACGACCAATCAGATCAAAAAATCACAGGATTTTTATTTGTCGCGTGGGGGGGGGGGGGGGGGGGGGGGGGGGGGGGGGGGGGGGGGGGGGGGGGGGGGGGCG
>JAODKC010000051.1:6243169-6257803 GCA_026777985.1 Mormyrops attenuatus | reverse complement strand
GGTCTCCCTGCTGAGGCTGCTGCCCCCGCGACCCGACCTCGGATAAGCGGAGGATGATGGATGGATGGATGGATATACACATCATAACTACAAAATAACATATATGGAATTGTGCAAAAATAATTATAATTTGTTGAGGGGCAGCTGTGTGGGTTGGAACTGAGAAGGTTGCTGGTTTAAATCCCATGGTCAGCAGAGTAATCCCATCATTGAAACCTTGAGCAAGGCCCTTGACCCTAAGTGCTCCAGGGACCCAACTGTCTCCACTACGGCAGGTTCATGAGGTGGCCTCCTAGGATGCTGTTCCCGCTGTCCTGAAGGAGTTCCCACATATAAGCTGAGCTCTCATTGGCCACTTTCCGTTCACTCTGGTCAATCTTCCTAAACCATCTCTACTGTATTTAGGTCAGGTGTCCAGGTCATGCATTCAGGTAACATAACACCATCACTATCCTTTGTAGGCGACTTGGCGTGTCCAAACTTTTAACTGGTACTGGTAAAGTTCTTATGACACTCTCAAATTTCTTTTGTACATTGTTAACTAACCACGGCGCAACATACAGGCAAGGAGTGACAATAAAAGCAGGGACTGACAATGAGTTTAAGAAGTGCAAAAACACACGACAGTGCAGAACAAGGGGGGCTGGACTTAGCACTGTATCTTCATAGTGCAGGAATGTGTAATCAGTGGTAACAAACAGTGCGGCAACTGTTTGTGTAGAGCACTGTCACTCAGGCACTGTCAGCCAGACGCTAAAATGCAGGAATGAATCATGGTACTTTTCTAAACGGGAGTGGTGGTGAATCAGTGTTCAAGCGTCTGTTGAAACCTGTTCCTTCAGCCAGCATACATGGGAGGTGTACATCTCTCACCCGAACTGGAACAAAAGCTGAATCACCAAGCCTTCTTTATGAAGAAGACAAGTCACAGATATCTCTTGTTTCGGAACCACTCACTACGGATCGAAGAGCAAATTTCCACAACTCAGCCCGCAGGATATGTTTTTGAAAATATTTCTGTGGAGCTAATGAAAGTTCCTGGTTGGATTACATGAGGACTGAGTGATAGTTGGGACCCAATACTGGGACATGATGATGAAATCTGACTTTAGGTCACTGGGTCCAGTGCCGTGCACTGACCAGGGGTGCCTGACAGACACTTAGAACCTCAAAATCAGTCAGACAAATAGGTCCTGGTGCCCAGGCACCCTTATTTCCTGTCACGGTCTCACCTCAAAACCAGTTTAAAATGGTCTTAGTGAGTTTTGGAAACTTTGCCCTTCAGTTGTACAATATAAAACATAAGGAGTGGTTCAATAAAATAAATATGGACAACAGGGTAAATATACAATTATGGTGGCACTAAAACGTCATTCTCCCCCTTCTAGCCCTTAAAGAAGATGGCAGACCGCATCAGGAAATACCAAATCCTGAACAACGAGATATTCGCCATACTGAATAAGTACATGAAGTCGGTGGAGACAGACAGCAGCACCGTGGAGCATATTCGATGCTTCCAGCCTCCCATACACCAGTCCCTGGCCACCACTTGCTGAGACGGCTCTCCTGGAGGAATGAACATCCTTCAGCAACCTGATAGGATGGATTCCAGGTGCTCCGTCCATCCCTGTTTAAGGTGGAACATCTCATGGACGTGGCAGCCATTGGCCATGGGACAAGCGACTGGAATGACCAAGTTGTCTGTTACCCCCCAGCTCTCCGTGGGGTCATGTTTGATGATGCATAGCTCCATAGTTCAGTTTCACATCCTTCTCCCCACCCGTCCTAGTTCTTGAAACATGCCATTCTTTGGACATTTAAAGATAAACAGCCCCTAAAGCCGTACTTAGTTTCGGTTAGCACATTAGCATTAGCGGTGGTTCATGGCCATTTTTAATGCTCTGCGCGGTAAAAATGTAAAAAATAAAAATATGAAAAATACCTAGCTATTCAATTTCCACGTAATTTTCAAAGCATTTCCCAAAGTCTGAATGTAGCGGGGAGAGGAGAGGCACGCAGGTAGGGGAGACAGTAGCTGGACTCTGTTTAAAATGGGAAATAAGCACGGAAACTGTGAAAGTATTGGTGAAGAGTTCATTTGCCATTTTGTAAAGCGCTTGTGATTACGTCCATATTGTAAGTGCACCCAGTTCTATGCTGTAAGTGGCGTGCAGGGGTCACAGGATACAGGTGCCTGGGGAAAAATCACGACCTCTGCTTTTCTCTTTAGTGTCTTCTGTGTAAATTCACCTTGACATGTGACAATGTGATGTGACCGTGCAACAAAGCTGATTGCCCTTGGTTCAGGCAAATTCCTAAGGGCTTCTGTTTCTAAGGGGTATATTTAATTTTCCGTATTATTTAATACATATGCTCTGAGTGATTCGCCCAGGCATCCTTAAATGAAAGGCCTGCAAGACAAAAATCTCAGTATTTTACCCGACTAGCATCGTCTCATTCCCGCTGCAATTCTTTGCAGATTTTTTTTTCTATATTTCAATAAACATCATTTCCTAACTGAAAGGTTAATTTTTACAATCCTGGCTTACACACAACTATCTCTATAGCTCAGCAGTGTTTAAAAAAATATATATTAATTTATGAAGTCAACTGAATTTTTTAAAAAATGTTTTTTGATAACCATTCTAAATGCATGCTGTTGTGGAAGTCTTGTCTGTAACTTGTGTATCCAGTCCGTTCCTTATTTATAATTTTTAACGGTACTTATGCTTTCTGTGTCTTTTGAAGTTGTTTTGGGGTGAATTGATGAATAAATAATGCTTCATAGTACCATGAATGGTTGAAGGAATTATTTATAGAAATTAATCTGAGTTACATTCCATGGTAAGCGTGAATCGCTAACCCGATGAAGCTAATGTTGTAGAAGTGACTTTGGTGTATGGAAAAGCACGACCTGAAATAATTTGCTTCCAAGAATATTGTGTAGTTATCGTGAAAGTCTGTGAACCAGGTCTTACCAGCTATTTGGGGTCATGGCAGCTTCTCCAACAGCTCTTTCAGCCAACATACACAGTGTCAGTATAAAACAATAGCTTTCAGTTATTTCGTAACCATATCAATATTTGAGTGCCCCCTCCATTCATTTTTCCTTGCAGGGAGCCTGTACTCTAATTTGCCTGTAATTATCTTTCAAATCATGTAGCTACATCACTTTGATATATTTTATGTAAAGTCAGCATCAAGTCACGCTTATTTCCGCATACTTTCTGCATGTTGCGTTTTCTCAGATTTATAACAGTTCCTGTATATGAAACACCTTATTCTTACGCTAAATATGTGGAAGAAATTATTTTAAATTGTTTGCTAATTATAATTACGTTTCTGGTGCATTTAATGCTTATACACAGAAATGGATTACATTAACAAGTAAATTTTAAGATGCTTTGTAAATGTTTTGTTTTGTTAGTTTACAAAAAGGAATGAGCCTATAGCATTATTATAACAGATGTGTACATCAGCTGTAACTGTTAGACTAATACCCTGATCTGGTGTATCAGTTATCAGGTTTAATTCATTATAAAGTTTCTATTCTTAGGTTGTTTAATTACACCGCTATAGTTAACGGGACAAGGAAGATGAACAATAAAGCAGTATGTGGCCGTCATCCCGCATCACAGGTTGTGTCACATTTTTCTCTGAAACTGGCTGAGCTGAAAACCAGGAAGTGCGATGTGACAACGCAAGAAAGGACAGGCTTGCAGTCATAACGCCCCAGGCCTCACCAGGTTTACCATTATCTGTCTGCACAAATACAGTTTTTCAAGTCTATACAAGCTGACAAAGACTGAAAAGATCAGCTCAAATGCAGCTCTGGAAGAAATGAAGAGACCACAGCCAGATTTTTAGTTTCACTCATTTCTCACTTTATGGGTGTGCTTCTGTGAATAATATATATATATACTGTATATATATATTTGCAAACTGTGGCCTGGTTCTCCTCTGTTTCTCATTAATGAAGGGCTTCTTCCTTGCGTTATGGGATGTCAGTCCTGATACAAGGAGCCTGATACAAACTGTCCTAGCAGTGCACTTCACACCTACACTTAATGTCTCCCATTCCTTTTGAAGGTCACTTGAGGTCATCCTCTGATTTATGAGACACTGTTGGATAAGGTGACAGTCATCTCTGGCATTAGAAAGTAGCTTCTGCCCTCTACCTGGCTGGTTTCTGGTCATTGTCAGTGTCTCCTGTTTCACTTTGTTCTTGTTTAGTGCTGTGTTAGAAATCTTGAACCTGGAAGCATCCTGCTGCTTAGCGTAGCCTTCTGCCAGCAGAACCAGGGTTAAACCAGGATTTAAAAATGCATAAAAAAATAATATGGAGTGGTTTCTTATTTTTTCCCATAGCCATGTACATGGTTTTTAAGAGATTCCTTTGTGTGTTTGCAACAATTAATTACTTTTTATAAATTGCATATAATGTACACAGAAGTAGCGGAGGTTCACATGCCTTTCTTCTCTAGGGCAGGGAAATCTGCAAACTGTTGCAGACTGGCCCCCCAGGGCCGGAATCGGCCAATCCTGTCCTAAGGCTTCCCAGTCTCCGGTCTGGGTTAGCGCTACTGGTTAGTGGCCAGTATTTCACCGAGCCGCGGAAGGCTGGGGGGGGTACTTGAGGAGGGGCTGGTTAATTTCCAGAAATAAAGTGTATATTTTCATTTAAAAAACAAACCCTGACTTCCTCGTGTTTTGTTTGCATCTGAAAAAAAATGGAAACGGCTAAAGTTAAGAAATTACTGTAGGATCCACCTACGGATCCCAGTCCGGGTCCGCGAACTCGTGGGAACCTCCAAGGTGCGGGGGTGCGCGCATTTGATTACATATTTGAGTGCATGAAGTCACCCTGGGCAGCCAATCAGGGCGCGGCGGGGCGTGGCGGGGCGGGGCGACCCGTCAGGTGCGCTTCACCTGAGGAGGCCGGACTCTAATTTATCTCCTTCTGCTTCAGTGTTCTTGGCTGTGGGAGATACTGGAGACGCGGCTGGGATTGCTTTGAAAACCCAAGAGAAAAACGCTCTGTTCTTTACCCGGAACACCAGTATATCCAGGGGGACTTTTTGCTAAAGCAGATCATCGGTCAATATTTTGCAGCCTTTCTTTCTTGTATTTTTATGCATGCTAGATAACTTTCGTATCTGTATAAATCACCAACAGGGAAGATGTTTCAGGGTGTTTATCTGTCAAATGATTCTTGCAGTAACGGTGAGTTGTTTGATCCGTTCTTATTTGTTTTTATGCTTTAAATCTTAATGGCCAGCTGTTTGGTCTATGATTTAAGGTTATCAGGACTGCGAGAACTCTGAAATTTAATGGACAAGGGGAGCTAATAGTCGGAGATTTAAAAAAAGATATACTTTATTCATAATCACACTTTAGCGAGAATCCTAACGATTGTGAATGTTTATTTCGCTTTAAATTGTGGCGGTCAGGGTTTCGAATGGATGTAAATGAAAATTTGGGTTTCGTGCGTAATGGTGAAGAATGAATTAGGCTGAGTTATCGTACTCCGGACTAAGTCAACAAGACAACATTTGCCGTAACGTTTAAAAACCCAAGGCCACTTGACCGGTCATGCCCTGCGCTTTGTTCCCATTATGTTTACCAACTTCTACACTCGGTTTCTGATCCTAAACTAGTTTTTTTGCGTGCTGATCTACAGAGGTGGGTAGTCCTCCCTCAGGAAATACGAGCCCTTTGGTCAGAACAGCACGTTATATTGACAGGGTAAATACTGCAGCCCAGTTCCGCTACGAGACAGTAGGCATGTATGCAGGGTTGCCAGTTCTGGCTGGTGCGAGATTTTCAATTCGAGACAAGTGCGCACACATGCACACGCATTTACATGTATGTAACAGTATTATTACTTTGCAAATAGTTCGTAGGGTTTGCAAACTACCCCAACGCTTTCGATGTGGCTAATTTTAGGTTTGTAATGGAATAATATAGATTTGCCGTAAGATTCCTTGCATGAGTCTGAAAGCCTGAGTGTCACGCCAGATGCGTGAGACCTGGCAACCCTATGTATGGAGAATTGAAAGGTATCGGTATTTAAATATGTATAATTTCAGGTAGCTCGCCTATAAGTAAAAGTCACTGGCAGTGTGAGACGCGGTAACAACACCCCCTGTACAGGTGGAGATATTAAAATTTAGAGAATTATATCTCTAAATATTTACTATTTCTTAAGGTCCGAAGTGCTGTTTACCAAATAGGATTCAACAACATGAAAAACTGGATAGTTTCTGTAAAATGAAAAAACATTGTTCGTCTAATCTTATTATATTGAAATGCAATTTTATAACTAGAATCCCCTCCTTTTTATATTGTATCATATTAAATTTATATTTGTTAAAATAATTCCTTTTTGTGTAATGACTGTAATACCAGGTGTGTAAACAAAACTTTGGCCATGAACCACTGCTTCACTTTTCAGTCAGCTGTGTTTCCTGATCTAGGCGTAGGGGAATTTTGGCTGTACACATACAGCAGATGCACAAACTGAAACGGCACCTGTTTGTCAAGTGGTTCCAGACTGAATCTGCACTCGAGGTTGTAGCAAGTGATGAGCGGATACCTCAGAGACGCTGTAGTCTAGCTTCTACTCGTGTTTGGTGTAAGAGGCACTGCGCAGTTTTAACACTTGACCATTGCTGTTGACTGGGTGTTGTCCAATAAGATTAAGTCAGTAATATCTGCCTGGGTTATAATCAGAATCATTTGATTAATGATTTGACAGTATGTCGCATATTTTTGTGCAAGTTAATGGGAAATTTTCCTGGGAGTCAATTATTTAATAGACGATGCTGTATGGCATTATTTTGCTGAAGGTGTAGATGTCAAATTAAAGGCTGAAATTTTATATTTTGTTTTCACTGTTCTTCCAGACACGTTTCTGCGGATGCTGTGCTGGTCCCGCTCTGTTGTCTGTAGTGTCGGCAAGGAGATGCTCCCTAATGACACCCTTGGTGACAGGAACAACGTCACTGACATGGAAGCTCATACTGCAGTGGATAAATGGAACAACTACAAATTCTGGATTGGCTTGTCCCTGGCCTTGCTGTCGGCCTTCCTCATCGGAGGGAGTGTCATTCTGAAGAAGAAAGCCCTGCTCCGATTAGTAGGGAAAGGAGAACCTAGAGCAGGTGTGTGTGTGTGTCCGTGCGTGCTTGTGTGTGTGTGTCCGTGCGTGCATGCGCGTGTGTGTGTGTGTGTCCGTGTGTGTGTGTGTGTGTGTGTGTGTGTGTGTGTGTGTGTGTGTGTGTGTGTGAAATTATCTAGGGCAGGGCTCATAGATGTAAGGTACAGTACTGTGCAAAAGTCTTAGGCAGTCAGATAATTAAAGCAATAAGTCTGGCTAGTAAGTGCATTTTCTCAAAAAAGATTTATACAATTTAAGATTAAAATATATTAAGGGTAAGAGTAAGGCAATGAAGAATAAACAAGGATTTTGCCCATTCTCCAAAAATTTACTGATAACTTGCTGGATGGCTAGATGAACACCGCTTCAGTTCCCAAACCTCTGCTCTGGGGCACCTCCACCACTCTATGTATTTGTTATGTGTTTATTTACAAAATAAAAAATCAATACTTCATTGAGTAGTCATATGGAGTATGCTAGTGGTTGAGTAAAAGAATCCGTGGGTGTATTGCATCGTTGCTGCAAATACTGGGGTGAATTGAGGAGAGGTTTTTAAATTCGAAAGCTAACAATATCATAGTTTTACATCAACATGAAGATCATTTCATCATTTTTTGACTGCCTAAGACTTTTCCTCAGCACTGTATGTGAGACGTTTTCCATGTCATGGACACATTCATTTGTGATTCAGCCAGTGAGGTCGTGATCTCTAAATCAGGAACATTTTACCATATTGTAACTGTTCGTGATATTTCATGCAAATGTATCTGTTAAGTTTTTTTCACTGGGCAATTCCATGCAAAGGTCCGTTTGACGGCATATCCGTAACGCTGGATTTGCCCAGCTATAAAGATAATGGTGTTTTATTCTATCATCTAGTGCCAAGACTAACCTGGCCAAAACTGATGCTTATCCACTGAAATATACCTTTCTAAATAAATGGCCACAGACTGTGTTTATTCAGGAGGCATTTATGTTGCCAAGTGAAGTGATTATGGTTCTGATGGTGTTGCTTTGTCCAGGTGACGGCGGTCATGGGTATTTGAAGGACTGGTTGTGGTGGGGTGGCCTCCTCACCAGTAAGTTTCGCCAGTCACACCATTCTAAGCACTAAAGGAAAATACTGTCGGTGTATTATGAGTTCTTGCTTATGGTTGTTCTATAATTTGTTGCTGCTCTTTCCCAGTGGGTGCAGGAGAGGCTGTGAATTTCGCAGCCTACATGTTCGCCCCTGCTACTGTGGTGACGCCGCTTGGGGCACTAAGTGTGCTAATCAGGTAACCTTACCCGACTCTCTGCTCATGTAGACCACGAGTACCACCTTGGCCGAACTGACAAGCCGTATTTATTACGCCTATAATGCTTCACGTATTCGTCAAGTACCGTTCGGTACGTCACTTTTTGGTTTGGTACACACAGTGAATTAATACATTTTTTGACACGGGTGGAAGCTTTGAAATGATTGCGCCCAGTGCATTGTGAGACTGGGCTGTGACTTTGCGGCCCATCGTTGATGTCGGGCATGGCTGCTTTTAACAGTGCGCTGCTGTCCTCCTACCTGCTGGGGGAGTCATTGAACCTCCTTGGAAAACTGGGCTGCATCCTCAGTCTGCTGGGAAGCACCATAATGGTGATTCATGCTCCAGAAGAAGAAGAAGTCACTACTCTGCAGCAGATGGCTCAGAAAGTCCTTGATCCTGGTAGATAAAATATACTGTGTATATATGTGTGTCTGTCTATGTCTGTCTGTCTCTCCAAATACACTATATGGACAAAAGTATTGGGACACCTGGCCATTACACCTACAGGAACTTTTATGACGTCCCATTCTAAACCCATAGGTATCAATATGGGGTTGCCCCCCCCCCCCTTGCAGCTATAACAGCTGCTACTCTTCTGGAAAGGCTTTCCACAGGATTTTGGAGTGTCTGGGAATTTTTGCTCATTCATCCAGCTCAGCATTTGTGAAGCCTATGTATTTAGAATGGGACGTCATAAAAGTTCCCGTGGGTGTGATGGCCAGGTGACCCAATACTTTTCTCCATGGAGTGTTTGTACATGTTGACCTGTGTTTTCCATTCCATCAGAAGATGGCCTGGCAGTTTTGAGTATGATGAAATATTGTGAATAAGACTAGTCAGTCATTGGTTCAAAGATAAGATTTGTGAGTTATGTGCATTTCATGACTGCAATGTACCGCTGTAGCAAACGATAAATTGGCAGACCGTAGCATCCTCCACAGGATGGAAATTGTCATCACTTCTGAAAATCACAACCGTTATGTTTTCATATATTCAACTTCCTGTGTGATTCGGAGTTCTTCTGAAGACCTTGGTTTTGCCTCATTGATAAGGCCATTGATGACATAATATCGTTATCCATTTACTGATTCTTTCCTTTAATTATTTGAAACAGTTGAGTTAGACGCAGTACTCTGACTTCTTTGAGTTTGTGAACTGGGAGCTAGATATAGATCCAGGAGAAGGTACTTCAGCAGACTTGGGTCATCTTTGGTGAATTTATGTAGCTGATAAAAGGTCAATACGTGCACTGTAAAATTAAAATAACGTAACATGGAATTGGTTAAAAACTATAAAACAATTACCGTAGATCTAAGATTATTACTAAGCACAATGTATGTTAAATATATTATAAAAATGCTGCGAAATATTAGACTTCTCTGCTTGTCCAAATGTCAGATATTTAATACCATGTCATATGCAGCTTTTTGATGAATAATGTCACGACCAAATAACTGCGTATTTAAGCATATTTCCCGTAACAAGGTAATAACAGAGGTTTCTTTGCTTTGGTGTATGTTGACCGTTCGCAGGTCTTCCACTAAGAACCTTTCTAATCTGTCATTGCTCTGTCTCCACAGGTTTCCTGGTCTATGCCAGCATCCTGCTGGTGGCCTGTCTGATTCTGATCTTCTACTTTTCTCCACGCATTGGTCAGACCAACATCTTGGTATACATCAGTATCTGTTCCTTGCTTGGCGCTTTCACAGTCTCCTCCGTCAAAGGCTTGGGCATTGCCATCCGTACGTTCTTCTCCGACCCTACGGTCTTGCGTCAGCCCCTCACTTGGATTCTCCTGTGTTCACTGGTGGTCTCCATCATCACACAGGTCAACTTCCTGAACAAGTCCCTGGACATTTTCAACACGCTGCTGGTCTACCCCATCTACTATGTGTTCTTCACCACCGTGGTGCTCACCACCTCCGTCATTCTCTTTAAGGAATGGGGCGCCATGTCTGGCGTTGACGTGGTCGGCACCATCTGCGGATTCCTCGTCATAGTTTTAGGAGTGGGGATGTTGCATATCCTGCGGGACGTTAACGTCACGCTGAGCAGCCTGAGAAACAGCATCCGCGTGCAGCGGGGTGAGACACAGAAGGACAGAGTGGACGACAAACGTGTCCTTATAGACAACATAGACTTTTTGTCGCCTGTAAAGGACGATGCACCGCGGGTCTTTATCATCAGCTGAGCAGCATTTGATGAACCATAAAGCTATTTTAATGTAAATATGCGAGCTTCGCTCTTTACTCTAGCTTAGCGTCCTGCGACTGCTGATGGCTTTTGCAAATGAAGCATGACGGCATTCGTAGCGCTGCTTCATCGTGATAGATGTGACCCCCGCAGCCAAAGGTATTTCCGTTATTCTAGTGTCTAGTGAATGTATTTAGGTCATTTGTTTAACTGTTGTTTATAGACATGTTAGGGGTTTTCCTATCAAATCTGGCAAACTAATTGCATCTTCTCAGACTGAGAGATCTTGATTAGTTTGTACTGGTTTTTGCGCTAACTTGACGTTCACTGTGGATACGCAAGCTAGCTCTTTCTGCCAGTAAATGTAACACCTTTTCATTTGTACAGATGTTCATAAGGAAACTTTTATTTGAGAATATCACAAGTGTGTCTTCTTTGCATAAATATATGTCCATCTAATTGTTTATGATACACATGCGTACCATGAATGCTAGTATCTTATGCAAGTGTCAAGAACACTAGATTTATATGTTTTTTTTTTTTTTCCTAACTTTTAATATCTAGCACTATATATTTTATGGAGGACAAAATATTTTTAAAGAATGGATTTATACATAGGAAATCTGCTTTTATTCTTTTAGGTTTCATGTAACTGAAATGCAATTTAATCACTAATTGCAGCGTATTTCCATGTTGTTGGTCGGGTTTATCCAATTTGCGCAAAGACAATTACAAAAACATTTCAGTTTTGAAGGTGCCTTTAAGGCCTAATTCTGGTTAGTTGGGAGCATATACGTAAAATCTGTGTAACAACTTTCAAAGTTAAATGAGATTAGGGATGTTTATTCTTGTAACTGAATGTATCTAAATGAGAGCCTAGTGGATCTTTTGAACACTTTGTATGCATTTTTATTAATTTCCTGGAAACAATCTCATCTCCCCTTTGAATTGCGCAAAATTTAGCAAATTTAGATGTTATGTTTGTGTAACATATTTCTGGAATATTCCTGCATCATAGTGGTCTGGGATTCATTGATGCAGTCATTATTTTATTTGCCTATAAAACCAGTTTCATTTTGATGATAGTGATTTATTTATTCCATCTGCAAGTAATCAGATGGTTGCAACTGCAGCAACTTTAGACAAGCGAAAACAGATGCCCCCTCGTGGGCACAATTTGTCATGCATGTGTTCTCCATCCATCCATTTCCTGAAACCGCTTACCCTCTTCGTGGTCATGGGTGTTCCAGGGCCTATCCCAGAGGCTACGGGCACAAGGCAGGGAACAACCCATCTCATACACCATTTACTCACCCACACGCAATTTGCTAACTCCAATTAGCCTCAGCCTGTTTTTGGATTGTGGGGGGGGGGAACCGGAGTACTTGGAGGAAACCCAGGTCCCAGAGGTGGGATGCGACAGTGCTAACCACTGTGCCCCCCCCACATGTGTTTTCATCCATTAAAATGTTTGCACAGGATGCATCTCCGCTTCTCTGTACCACCCACAAGCCACCTTGTGCTTTCTTTGTGAACTGTGTCATGACGGTCTGTTATAGCTTGTGATACACACAAGATCCTTGTGCATGTGACTGCGGAGAAGTGAAGCGAGGCAAAACGATATCGATGTTTTAATTAATTTTTATTTTTTAACAAAAATAAACACTGGGAATGCCTGTAATTTTCATTTTTCACGGCATAATTACGAGTGAACTCTTGCAGAGGTGTGTGTTGTCGTTAACATCGGTGGCTGCGGAGGCGTGGGAGTCCCAGGACTCAGTTACAGTATTTCTCCAGGTCAAAGATATTGCATGGCTTGTGACAGCATTGCTCCACGATCCCCCTCTTCACCTTCATCTCCGCCTGCTCTTTGTAGCGGTACTCATCAGCTTCGTTCTCTGGGCCTGATTTTGGAGATAGGAAGCCTGCAGAGATCAAGATTAGCCTAGAATATCGCTCACCAGGTGCGAAGAATTGATTATAATTGTACCTTTTAATAAGAAGTGCTCTAGGCAGGGTGGTCATTCGGGACTAATTTAGATTTAACGCTTTTCTTGCTGAAGCGTTGCTTCATAAATGGACATTTACGTCTATTGACGATGCTTAAATATACGACAAGCGATTTTAACGCGTTTTAAGGAATATTTGCTGAAGGTAAGTGTGGTTTATTCGTTAAACCTTGAATTTAATTGAAAGTTCTCAGTGTTGAGAGAAGAACGACAAAAACGGGCTGATTTGGCTAAACGTGTCAAAGTCAGTATCATCTTACCAAGTAGGGAGTCCACATCTCTTTTAGTGTCGGGGGTGAAGAAGAAGCCACGTTCCCCACACACCAGGAAGAGCGCCTCCACCAGGTGGGAGCCGCACAGGTGCTGGTTGGAGGCAGCGTCGGCCCCCGGGGAGGACAACGCCAGCAGCAGGAGCAGAGGAAACGCCTGAAGCCATGCCGCCATGACGCTGGGGAGCTGAGAGGTGAGATACACGGTTACACATCCCTGCTCGTTTACCACACCAAACAAGCCTCTCCCTGCCCTGAGGAAACATCCAGGGTCTGAGCTCAGGGACCAGATCAGACGGCACAGGGGCCCTTGGCTGCCTGGATTCGGACGTTTATAAAAAGCATTAGGAGAGTGGCACACACTTAAAATTGGCTCAGTAGTGCCTCTGCTTTGGGAACAAGCAGAAATCGTGTTTTAAGGATGATGTCTTGTGTTATATTAGCACTAAAGCATTTTCCTCTATTTACTGAAAACATTTTGCTTTCCTGTCGGATTCTTCACTTGTTCAGTGGTACATTTGGATCAGGGGCATTTAGAAGAAAGAAACTCAATGTGGAAATATGTGTTTCACAGGAAATGTAGAGTCAGAGGAAACAACACACAAATAATGCTGGGAAGCAAAGAAGTACAGGACTATTTTTACACAGTTTTGCACAGTTCTTTTCTTCTTCGTCCTCTTCTTCTTCTTAAAGAAAGAGTCAGATATAATAAGCGTGGGGAGATCTTTCTCCTTACCTGGACTTGAGTGCTGCCGGTAGTGTTGCTGCAGGAGATTGATGGAGGTGTAGGTGGTTGAGGCAGAGCCCCTCAGATTTTCTCTATTTATACATCCGCGGGGCTCCCGTGTTTGTCTCCATAAGGGGGGGAAAACAAAGTAAATAAACCCGAAGTGGAAATTTGCGATCTTTGTAAATGGTTTCCTTCGCGAAATGCTTCGTTAGCCATGTTTATCTTGCTAAATGACATTTCTGGCGTGCAGCACTTAGCTGCTCGCTGCGTATGAGGCGGACGGTGCCCGCAACTGCGCCACCTGTCTCCCAATTAGCCCCAAGTAACAGAGCAAATATTTAGTTTTTAGCTTAAATATGGTGCTCGAGCAAGCAGATGGCTAATAAGGAGCGTTTAAATTAATGTGTCCTGATCACCTCCTGTGGTTGGAGGTAAAAGGGCGTAATACAACACTGCTCGTTCTTGGGACACTTTGATGCGAGGGGTCGCCCCTGTCAGTGTCGCTAATCAGTGATTGATCGCGTTAGGAGAGACGGCGACTCTGTCTGGCTTTGTTAATTAAGCATATTGGCGTCTGACACCAGCCCCTGCAAAGCGACCCATACTTTTTAATCTTGGAGTGTAAAAGCAGCAGTGCAGTAAACGAATATCTAACTTCGAATGAAATGGAAAAGGAGATGTTTTAGTATGTCCGGAAAAGCACATTTTAACTATTGAAAATCCTTTCGAATTCAGGTGTGAAGAAATGCGACGTGTGATTAATATTACGAGATAACACACAGGAAAAGGAGTAAGAGAGAGTTTGCCACTGAGGGGGGCAAAACTTATCAATTTAAAGGTCTGTTTTTTTTTTTTTTTTTTGGGGGGGGGGGGGGGGCAATGAGGCCAAAATTAAGATTGCGGGTTTAAAGGTACTAAAACCACCCAACAACAAAAAGACTAAAGAACAAAAATGAAAATAATAAAAATAAGC
>JAODKC010000051.1:6221668-6236865 GCA_026777985.1 Mormyrops attenuatus | reverse complement strand
TCCAGGGTCTGAGCTCAGGGACCAGATCAGACGGCACAGGGGCCCTTGGCTGCCTGGATTCGGACGTTTATAAAAAGGATTAGGAGAGTGGCACACACTTAAAATGGACCCATTAGTGCCATTCTCTGATTTAAAAAAAAATCCTTTATTGGAGATACTTCATCCATTTTCAGTCATATCTGGGTTAGATTGCTTTTCCTAAGCAACCATGAACAATTGCGTGTTTTCCTGATCTAGCGAGACTGGAAATGCTCATCATTAAATTCCCCAGTATTCAAACGTAAATGATGCAAAAATGGATAGATCTTGTCTTTCCTGTTCCTTTCATGAAATATTCAAACATTTGTTTAAAGAATCAGGAAATGTTGTCGTACCTGTGGTGTTGATGGAAAGCTTACGGATGGGAATGTGCTGTGGACAGGTCCCGCACAATCTCCACTCATATGGTGTTTATAGAGGAGCAAAACAAAGGGCTCTTCTTGTTTGTCCTGGTAAACAAAGTGAGGCTGCAGTAAATAACCAGTTTAGGCCCAAGTTTTCTGAGTTATTTGCCTATTATTTGCCAAATGAATGCAGAGATGCATTTGCGAGGTGACCCTGGCTGTCAATATACCTCATTACCTACAACTACCTCAGCGTTTACATGATTTTCTTGCAAATTTATAAAATTAGTGTCTTTGAAATAATAATTTAGTAGATTTGTTTTGTCTTTACAAACGGCAAAATATTTTGGTGCACATCACGAGAAACGCCTGAAAGGCAGACACAGCAGAGGTACCAGGGACCCGGACCCATCACATAGGCTACCGGTATTTAATACGCATTTTATTTTCATCGTTAAAGATTATATCTTTTCAACGATTTTCTTTATTGTGCGCTTACCATACCCTGCAGTCCCTCGAAGTGCCACTAGGTGCTACCCTTTTCACACGGCCAAGCGCAGCCTGTTTTTCTTAATCGCTGTTGCTGAAATGCATTTCCAAAAAAAGAAAAATGTCATTTAAATACCGTATCGAAGTTTGCAGAGTAAGTCTGGCTAATTTCATTCGGTTTTTGTCAAAATAAGCACTCAGATGAAGCTGTAACTGTAGAACATAAAGACCCGCGGATTCTAAAATACCCCCGTACGTTGCCGTACCTTTGGGCTCCAGAACAGCTATTTACTCTCTGATGCATTTACATACAGATGGATGATCCTAGTTAACTGTCTTGCCCATCGATGGGACCCGCAGCAGCAGACTTTACATTATAACCCTCAGCCCTTTAGCCCTTGAGTTACCTGCCCTACTGCTGACTATCTCCTCTGTCCTGCCAGAGAGCCGATTCCCCATCTGCCCACAAGACAAGATAATGACAGGAAAAGTCTGTGCCTGAAGAAGATCAGGGCTCTGGCTGGGGAACTACAGAAAAAGGTAGTCTTGAGCAGGTACTTATTATGATTGATATTAATTATAACTGCCGCAAATAGGAAGCAGAGGATTGTGGGATTACTGAAGAGCAAAGCGGGGCAGAATATAATTGCTTTTATCCTCTCAGGGAATGGATGGGGAGATGCGGGAGGGCCGGTCGATATCTGGGGATCTCCCTAATGAGGCGTCGCAGATATCGTAGGTTAATCGATATTTGCAGATCGGCCGGGGTACAGCGCGCGGCTGCCTGCTTCCAGGAGACGGGGCGAATCTGCTTTCAGGGACCGGACTGGGTACGAGTCGGCATGAGGGAGGGGAGAATTTGTCAAAAGCAAGGAGAGAAGGAGCAACAAAAAAAAAAGAAACTTGGCAGAGAAGGATCGACCTTCCACCTCCGTGAGGACATATAAAAGTGCATCCGAAAACTCGGATCCCTACGAGAAGCGAGCGAGGCACTCAGCGCAAATGAACGCGGCGTGCGTGACTAATACTGATCTCTGATGCGCCAGGCACATTTCAGCCCAACACAAACCGAGATACGCACGGCGCCCAGTGACTCCGGAATGACCACTGCGCCGCCAGCAAACCGTGACTCTCAATCCGCTACAAGTTTATGTCTCTAGAACCCCGAGTCCTTATTATTCCAGTAACACACAGGGCCCTGCCTACTTAATGCCATTCAACCACAACTTAAAAACAAGCAGGATGCTTCTCTGTTCCCCGGTGTTCATAAGACCATCTCCTGCCCGTAAATGCCGGCCCAGTACCTGGTACAGAAATGCCGCGAGTGCCTTTTACATTTCCCTATAAAATGAGGCATACATATGCATTGTTTGTGAGAGTAACGAGGCAGATTCCATTGAATGCATAATATACTGTAGGTTTATGACGAAAGAAGGCAATCGTGGTGATTGTACTGCGTTTGTTATTTGCAGTTACATCAGAATAAGGTGACGTGGCTCATTACTCACACTATACCTATAGTCATACATATAATTATAACAATGATTTTAACACATTTGCATAAGTATTTATTTATCCCAATGTATTTATATTTACGTGCTTTAGTGCGGAGGAAGCATGTGATTTGATTACAAATGCACATTTATAGAAATGAGACGTATCCAATTATCATGCCATTTCATTTATTGGAGAAGAATGGGAAATGTCCTCCATCTGTCTTGGGAGGGAGAATCTCTCTGTTTACTGTGCGATTTCCCCCCCCAGTGACCAAGAGCAGAGCACAGACAGCTACCCAGAGACCTGCACACACACCTGCAGGTTCTCGTTTTCCCCCAAACCCTGCAAAACTAATTTTTTTGGTAATGTTCCCCTCCACACCAATCACAAAGTGTCTATCATAAAGTGAAGTTCCAACAAATATGCTGACATTTAATGCCCCCCCCCCCCCGTCTTATTCTGCAAAAGTAGAGAGCCACGCAGAGCCCGTCTGAGATACCGTGCCTTATCTTTTTTAAAAAAGGGTGACATTTAAGGGCAGCCAAAAAGATGACGCTTCTTCAACAGTTTAACAAAATGTAATCTTATTTATGTGCATGAAGTGTAATTCAAACTTGAGAGCTATTGTGTGTGACAATGGAGCCCTAGAATGTCTATGCATAGATGTAACAATGCAGAATCTGTATTAAATAAAATGTGGCATGTTGACCGGGCATGACCACACAAATACAGGGCTGGGCCCTTGAAATTTCTACCAAATCTCTCCCCCCACTCACTCATGGGCACCCCCTAGTGACATAGAGGCTGGAGTGCAGGGGGATACCCCAGAATAGCATGCCTTATTTGTGATTATTTTGAGAAACAGGACAGGGAGACACGCCCGTTGAAAAGTCATATCCGATCAGGAGAGCAAAAAAAGAGGAACTAGTGGTAGAAAGGGCCAGATGAAGATTCATGAACCATTTGCTGTATTATTTTACCCCACTAGATGGTGCTCTTGGTTTGTCTTGGGGCATGGTTTGTGCCCTTTTTTGAACAGAGAGCACCATCTACTGGGGTCAGAAAATACAGCAAATTGTTCAGTGACCTTCATTAGTTTGTTTCCTGCTGCGTCAGTGGGGAGTTTTGTCCACAGGTGGCCAATCATGCGTCCTGCATCTCCTGGAGTAAAGGTCCACAGGCAGCAGTCCCATCTAGGTGGTCTTCCTTAGCGCTTCCAGTTATCAAGGGAAGAGGAACCACCAGCAAATGGCTCCCAGCTCTCTCTCCTCCTCTCTGTGGTCCTGAACACCATGCACTGGGGTTTGGTGGATAGCCGTAGACCTGTGCCACTGCAGTGCAGTCTAATTGTTATTTATTTTATCCCTTAATATTGAATTTCCCAAGATCTCTAACAGGCTGGGGGAAGGCGCTTAACATAACACCACACTATAAGAATCTAACTGTTGCTTTTGGACACTGAGAGCTTTAGATCCCTACAAGTTACAAGTGGATGAAAACAGAGAGCTAAGGTACATTAAACAATGGTAATGTAAATTAAATGATGGTAATGCAAATTATGTTAAATGGGAAATGTGATGGTACATTGGGGCCATGTCAACCACCACTCAAACCACGCATTTGCCCCCGAGGTTTAGGCCCCCTGTTGATCACAAACAGTCACTACATGCGTGGAGGAGCTCCAAAGAGATTTTTATTTGATAGGGGCCCCAGAAACAACAAACGTTCCCCTGACTTAGGCTTGCTGTGCCGTCACACCTCCAGCGTTATGGATTCTTGTCCTGCCCTGGCGTTTGGGGTATATAAAGGAGTGGGACCTGAGGGGCATAGGCCCCAGCTGATTGGCCCTCCCCCTGTCACTGATTGATTCAAAACACATCATTGGATAATGATAAGGTTTGCCCCAATATATAAATTAAGCTCTGTCTTCTTCCCCCGACTTTAAAAAATCTTTTTTTAAGCCTGTCATGTGGGCCAATATCCAGTCCTGTGCTTCTTAGGAAACAATTCCGGATTGGTATGCCTCGGATATGCAGTTATGGATTAATGGATGGGTCACAACCCAACGAGAAACAATGTGATTTTGTTTCTGGTTACAGTGCAAGATAACAACTGAATTTTGTTTTTCATTATTTTGAATGTAATATCACAAATATGTTATAAAGGAACTGGTTTCACTGATTCAGTTTTAAGGCAGGGTGGGGTATAAAATATTCACATCTTGCTTACGTTAAATTATATATTCGGGCTTAACGGCCATTATGTCCGAAACCTCCGCACCAATAGGCTATAATCTCCAGGCAGCGTTCCTGGTTCTCTGGCAGTACGTTTCAGATCGGCGCGAATTGCGGCATTCGTTTCCCGGGTGACGGGAAGAAGGCTCCGTCTGCCATTTTTTCCCGACCATCACTCAAGGCGTAATAGGGGAATTGCGGCTGGCGGTGACCCTCACAGCTGCTGTGTGATAAACTGCCACTCCTGGCCGGTCTGCCTGCCAGCGTTAACGCGATAGTGTCAGGACGCCGCCCCCATGCACACTTTGTACTTGACAAGCTGCAGGGAAGGAAACGCAAAGTGCTTCCGAAGCCTTTCTGCTCCTTTGTTTTCGAATAATGGCAGAATTAATTTAAACGTATATAGGAGAATGATGTTTGTGGACACGTATACACATATAATAAATCTCACTAAAGTTTCACTTTTTACGCCTTAAAAGGTTAATAATATACTTATGATAAAAGAGATATTTGTAACATACATTTGCGTTGCGTTAATGTGATGGAAATCCAAGCCGCCTGATGGTATTAAGACATGTTTCGGTCTGGATTTGTAGCTACGGAGAATTAAAATATATAGAAAATGTAGAATAGAGATTTTGGGTAAGTTATCTGCCCATCCATTTTTAGTAAATCTTATGCTGTTAGGCCCATGGTGATCGACAGACTCTGCTTAAATGTACAGGGAATAAAGACGGATATGCAGTGAAGAATTACACTCTGCAAATAATTACTTTTCTTATCTCCGCTACCAACATTCACCGGTAAAAAAAAAAACTTAACTCGGAGCCCCGTCATGAGTGTCATGTTTGTAGTGAGGTCATATCAACTGGTAATTTCTCGCAGTCTTTCAAAGTTTTGAGCTGCTAGGAGGATGTATTCAGCACACGTTGCGTCTGTGAAACACCCGCATGAATGCGATGAATCCTACGCTCGAATCGTCTGTGGGAGCTTAACAAGCTGTGACTCTTGAGTAACGCTGAAGCATAGCAAATAAAAAGATGGAGATGTCTAAGCTAAAAGTAGGCCACTGATCAGATTGTCCGACATAAATGGGGCTGGAACAGCTGATCTAAACAAAATGAATGCTACTTTGGGAATTCCCCCCACCCTAAAAAATATGGTGTCTGTCTATCACGATGGACCAAATTCATAGTAAATATTGAGCAGGGTGGGAATGTTTTTTTTATAGGGTGGTTCAGGTAAACTCATTCATATTCATGAGATAAGCGCTACCTGATTGGCCAGTGAATGCCTTAGACAGAGTTCACAGGCCAATCAGGTAGCTTCTCGGTGTTAAATGAGTTATCCCAAAGCACCCTGTATCTCGCGAGCGGGGCTATATTACATGTGTACGTCACTGCCTCAAATGAAGTCAGGATATACCAATGTACACAACTGTAATTGTAATGTAACAGGAAATTAAGATTTGGTTTTGTGATTTTGTTTTAGTCTATGATTCTAAAATTAGCACATATTTTGCAAGAAAAAAGGAAAAACAAAGAAGATGAAGTGACAGCTTAATGAGGTTACGGCGGTCATTCAGCCACATCGGTTTTTGGCAATGCGGTAAACTGCTGGCACCGTTACAGCATCGCAACTCAAACAAATCGCAGCCGGGAAGTCAAACAGAAAACGGCCCCGAGTGAGCGGCTGTGGCTCTTGGACGGCATCACCATAAACATCATCTGTGATGCGAAGAGTGCCGATAAAAACAGTACGGTAGAGGGAAAAAAGTAATCGATTTCCATTTTCCTCTCCAACGTGGATGACTAATAAATGATTTACATGATGTGGTCATGGTGAAGTGTTACGGGCCACTAATGTCGGGGACGCCTTAGGCTGTTTAGCCCCTAGAGCTACACGGGAGTGAAGAGCGTTCATTGAGACCCCGAGCCGATAACGGAGCAGTAATGAGGGGCCTCTCCCAAAACAGCAGTACCGTCCGCCAGCTGCATCACACACAAAAACACGCACAGCTTCAGCTTATGGCTAATTAGTGCATTTTTTCTCTCTTTTCCTTGTCATTTTCAGTGTCGCATGTTGACTGTTCGGCGCCGACTTGTAAAACATGCCCCTTTCAATTAGACAAGTTGCTCCGTGCAAGAACAGAATCCAAGTTAATAAATACTTCCTCTAATGACGGAGAGGTGTAAATGTATAATCTAATGTGTAGAATACGCCAGGAACCCTCTTGATATATTTTCTATTCGTGTAGTTTGTAGTGCTGATATTTTTCTGACCTGTAAACAGAGTAATATCTCGATCCTAGTTTGCTGCAGCAATTTACTTAAATGAGAATGAAATTTGCCTCTGCCCACAAATAGGAAAGTGAGACTACACATACAGGAGAGATCGGCATGGCGTCATAACTCGTATAACGTAATGTGACGGCATCATTGTTTTCTTAATAGGGCTTGATTATAGCAATGGCAGGATTGTCTTCCCCGATTTTACACTGTTTCATGCATTGATGTATGGTGATTCAAAGTATAGATGTATAAATAGATAGATAGATAGATAGATAGGAAAACACTTATCACTGTGTCTGCAGGTGTCTGCAGGTGGCAGTATCACCTTGCTTGTTATCTGCTGGAAATACTGGTGCATTTCTTTATGTTGCTGGAATATATATATATATATATATATACAAGGGAAAAAAACGCTTGAACATTGCTCTCCGAGGCAGATTGAATTACCTCTGACAGACACTACTGGTGATATTCAGCTCCATCCTCAAGTTCCGCTCTGACACCAGAATTCGAGATCTTTTTTCAATGCGGCCTGGTATCATCATTCAAACAAACCACTCTCCATTTTGCAGTGGTTTAGCAGAAGCACAGCTTATTTACCTCGTACATTACAGGCAATCGAGTTTTAGGCAAACCTGTAAATGAATTCGAGGGGAATAGCTTGTCACCCCTGCCAACTGTTGGAATGGTGAGTCTCCAGGCAGGCCCTGTCGTGATGTGTTGCGTGCCAGGTCAGTACCGGTACTCGGCAGACATAACTCAGCACCCATAAACGACGCGTCCTAAATGCCGCATTCCTACCTCAGTTAGACCTCACAAAGTGCCTGTAAATCAAATATCTCACAGCCCACTGTTCTGATGATACATGATTATTAACATTAATTTTCTTTAATATTTCAAGCCCAGCAAAAAAAAAAGCTAATAGGAATGTTTTTGAAACACATTTCACTTCCCATTTATTCATTTCGCTAGAGATTCCTCTGTCTGTAACGTCCAGAATTGCAGCAGTAGAGTGAGTGCATGTTCTGCTGTTAAACTATACATCAAAATGATGGCTTACTTCTCTACTTACACTTTTCAAATGCGTGTTTCAGTGAAGTATGTTGTGTGGTGAGAACACCATCCATTCACACATCCAGAGGCATGAGAAAGTTTGATATTGGGGGCAAGGGTGTAGCTTTGGTTTCAACATTGGTAGTATTCTCACAATGTTGGGATGGACATCTCTACCATCCATAGCCAAATCTACACCCCTAATAATTTAAATGCAATGGTCTGTTTATTGGGGGGTGCCCCTTCATCCATCCATCCATCCATTTTACATAACCCCTTATCCAATGCAGGGTAAGTGAGCATGGAACGCAATCCAGGAATAAGAGTCCTCCACAAGGGAACCATACAATTGTGGGCTAAGCCTCCGTGCCTGTGATCAGAAGGTTGCCAGTTCGAGCCCCAGGCTCAGGAGAATAGTTAGATGTCTGCGGGCCCTTGAGCGAGGCCCTTAACCCCCAGCTCCATGGGTGCGGCTGCAGGGGGCTGCCCTTCCCTGCCAAGATTACCCTCACCTATGTGTGTGTGTCATGGAGAGCAGGATGGGGTAGAAGAGGATTTCCCTACACAGGATCAATAAAGCATCATTTTTATTAAACACACCGATGCAGTACACGTCCATGGAAAATCCAGGAGAAAAATCCAGCTGAACTTTCAAACCGCACACCTACAGAGCCAGGCCCGGAGGTGGAAGCGAAACCTTCGCAACAGTCGCAGAGCCAGTGTACTGCTGCTGAAGTCACAGTTTTTTTTTTCCCTCATAAAATTTTTTCAAAAGATTTCAAGTAACTGCCCCAAAATGGAGGGTTCTGATGCTGCATCTACGGGTGCTATCATTTAGCTCAGAGCCGAGCTGGGCTCCGATCTATAGCAGCCGACCTGGTGTTATCTGCTGATGGCGCCCTTTATCCGCCAGGAAACTCTATTCAAGCTCAAGGGAAGATGGTCTTGCTCATTTTTGAAAACCACAACTTAAAATTAAAATTATTAATTGCCTACAGACCATTTAGGTATACATTTAGATGAGAAATTCAATATATTGAATAAATGGAATGAAACTAGGAAGAATAAGAATGATAAATATTACTTATTGAAATGGGCTATTAAATTTAAATCGGACTAATCAGGCAAAAACAAGCAAGAAATTAATTTAATAGTTAAATGAAATCTCAAAGACGATTGGCTTGTTTTTCCTATTGTCCTGTATAATAATTTTTTAAGTTAATGCATTTTATTCTAATCTGTAATTAGCTAGCAGAGCCATGAAGGGGAAAGTTACAATTATTATGTTACCATGATGAATTTTCAGGGGTAATGACCTTACATGTTTGAATCATGTTCTGTGATTTTTTTTATGTCCATAATTTTCATATTAAGAAAGAAGCATAAACGTTATTTTGTTTGTGCAACATATTTTTCTGTAACATAAGGTTTCTGGTAATGCTGGTGTCAGTATGGCTCACCCCAGTGAGTCACTAATTGCTCCTCTTTCATTTACTTATTAATGTACTCTACTCTACTCTACTCTACTCTACTGTACTCGACTGTACTCTACTGTGTCCCACCTCTTTCGCTGTATACTCGAGTGGTATTGCGGAGAGTTTAACCCAGACATTAAGCAGATTTCTTTTACAGACAAGTCCATTGACACTGTAACGGCATTTATTATTATCTGAACTAAGCATGTTTTCCATCCATCCATCCATCCATCCATCCATTGATTTTCCATACCCGCGTGTCCCATGCAGGATCGCGGGCGCAAGGCAGGGAATAACCCAGGTCGGGGCACCGACCCATCGTAAGGCACAGCGCATTATTCGATCTTATTTATGCATATAATTTATACGCCTATTGTCTTGAATGATATTTCTTATCATGCGCGACACCCCAAAGTAATTTCGTCATATGTTAAAATACTTGACGATAAATAAACGATTCTGATTTAAGAAACACCAGTTTACCCGAACACACCCGGAGACTACGGAAGGAAGGCGGAATCCCAAAAGGGCAATCCGCACAAAAACTAGGCGGCGCATAGACGTCAAAGACCCGCCGTGGCTGACAGCCACATCTCACACCTTAACAGGGGAGTGGATTAGCCCGCTACATTAAAGAGCCCGATCGGCGGCTCAGAGAGCTAATCGATCACTTGCTGTAACTGCAGGGGGTGACGCGGCCATTAAATGGACTCCGCTAAACACCTGGATTGACGTAACTGGTACGCGAGTACGCATTCGCGGTATAAAGGTTAAAATGCGCGGTGATTTCTTGTAATAACGGTGCAGAAGCGTGCTTATTTCATGAGAATTCACGCTGTAATGACAAGACGCAGTTTTAACCTTTATACTGAGTATGAGTACTTTCGTATCAGTTATGTCAATCCCTGCTTGTCAGGCGAGTATTGAGAAATGGGACACCTGGGAAAATGGTGCAGTTAAACGTTGCAGTTAATGTATTTGTTTAGTAATACTTTATATTCTCTTTTCTACAGTGTTAAAGGGGCATTAATGCATGTAGAATATTATCAAGTTGCGATTCAAGAGATTGAGATGATTCTGTACATTTTTCCACAAACCCAATTTTCAGAATGTGTCCCATTTTTAACAATACTATCCTTAGAAGCTTTTAATACACAGGGTTACAGATTCAAGCTCCCGGGCTGCTATGCTACCAGCTTGGTCCCTGTGCCACCCTGTGGTTAATAAACACTGGCGCATGTCACCAGTGTCACCAGAACCGCTTTAGTGGTGGAGTCTGAGAAGCCTGCCTCTGAATGCGTCCTGCCTCTAAATGCCTCCTGCCTCTGAATGCGTCCTGCCTCTAAATGCCTCCTGCCTCTGAATGCCTCCTGCCTCTGAATGCGCCCTGCCTCTGAATGCCTCCTGTCTCTGAATGCGTCCTGCCTCTGATTGCCTCCTGCCTCTGAATACCTCCTGTCTCTGAATGCCTCCTGCCTCTGAATGCCTCCTGTCTGTGAATACCTCCTGTCTCTGAATGTGTCCTGCCTCTGAATGCCTCCTGTCTGTGAATGCCTCCTGTCTCTGAATGCCATTCTCCTCTGACCTCTCTCATTAGCAAGGTGTTTTCGCAACATAACTGCCCCTCACTGATATTTCTTGTTCATCATAGCATTCTTCATAAACTCTAGTCACTTATAGGGTGTGAAAACCCCAGAAAGTGTGGCTCTTTCTGAAATCCTGGCACGAACACGTGTGACACCAGCAATCGCACCATGTTCAAAATCGCTTACATCACATATCTGAGCCGTTCTGATGCTTCCCTTCACCCTGTGTGTGTGTGTGGCCGCTGAGTGCATGTCAGTGTGACCTGGCCAAATTGTTCCTAATCTATTTAAAGACTTTGTTTCAGCACAAAACAAATGTTCAAAAAAAACCTTTTTTGTCTTCATTCTCACTTCTGTTGCCATAACAGTTCTCTCAGGCTGAGTAACCAAACCATCACAAAAACATTTCCATAGCAAAGGGAGTGAAGTCTATGGGGTAAAATCATATACTTAATTACGTGCAGCATCTAAGCATGCATAGAAGGCAAGTGTAATGTAACAAATTCAGGTTAATGTTGTCATCTGAATTAATTACATAATTAATGCTTATCAGCGGACTGTGGCTTCCCTATTAATGCGCTAGAAAGCCCCCCCGTTAGCAGATGCATGGCAAGCCAAGAACAGAGGAGTCACACACAGGTAAGTGAGGAGTGCGTTTGTGGGAATTTAAACACATACTCACACGCATGCATACATACTCCATACATACTCCATACATACTCCATACATACTCAACAAACAAGATGCTACTGTAGCTAAAGAAATGATGCAGAACGCAGATTAAAGTGACAGTTCCTGGGGTTCCAGGGGCGCCTTAACGCGCAGGGTTACCTGAGCTTTTGCTAAAACGGGACCTCAAGTAACCTTGTCGATTCTATCCCCCCTCCCAGCTGACAACGTTTATCGTTACTACCCCCAGTCAGCAGCTTTTACCGTGTTACACGCACCACCACCCCATGAGTTGACAACTTTTAACGATTTTTAACGGTGTTTTCCGTAACAAGGGATTGGAAGCTTAACATCACTTAGCTCAAGGCACTTTAATATAGTCAGAGTCCCCCCCTATCTATTTTCTAGGATGGTGTAGCTATTATTTGGGGGGGGGAGACAAATAACCTCTGTGGTGTCGGTAGCTTCCAAGCCTTTATCACGGAAAACACCAAAAACACGCTAAATTCGATAGAAAATAATAAATATTACAATGTCACAAAATGGCGTAATTTCTGCGCCCCTGTGCATATGATTAATAGCACTCTATTTCAAGTCTCCTGCCACTGATATATGCAACACGTCTGCGCTTGTTTGGGGAACACGCCACACGCGCTGGGTATTCTGCGGGAATATTTACCCCTTACATTTGTTTTCCAGATTTACGGTGACAACTGCAATTTTTCAGAGAATTATACCCCTTGATCACTGTAATTATTAATTACGGTGATTTGGGATTCCTTTTCATGGTGTCCCACCCTGTGCTGCCAGGGCTATAATCCAGGCTCCTAGTGACCTTATAGGGCGGTGCATCCCAGTCCGGTCCTCGGGGACCCCCAGACAGTCCATGTTTTTCCTCCCTCCCATCTCCCAGTATGGGGACCCCAAGGACTGCATTCAGAAAGACCGCTATAGAGGATAAGAAGCTGGACGATAGATGGATTCTGTGGTAATTATTAAATAATGTAATTGTAACCGAGCCCTCATATGTGATTATTGGCATGTTAATTTAGACAAGAGATTCTGTATATTGAATATGCTGATCCAGGCACCCATCCATCTATCGATCCATCCATCCATTGCTCTTCTAACCATTTATCCAGGTCAGGGTCACGGGGGGGCTGGATCCCATCCCAGGTAGCACAGGGCACAAGGCCGGTGTACAGCCTGGGATGGGATGCCAGAAAATATGCTGAATTTTTAGAGTGACGCAGCCTGTACAGACACTAATATCAGTGTCAAGCAAAGCAAAAAGGTTTTGCTTAACTCTCTGTCAATGTGATGATGCCTTTTCCCTTCCCACTTTGCCGTAGTCTCCCTCCTTTCATTCTGCCGTCCGTCTCCACACACTTTTTTTTTTTTTTTAGACGATTCGGCGCCTGGTGAATGGTGGAATGCAGGGATATGGCCCGGCTCCCCGACACCCACCCAGGAAACACAAGGCAGGTTTATTGGCTAAAACCATCAACAAAGGCTGTCAGATTTGTCCAAATTCACATTATTGTGCCGGTAATTTCTTTTTTTTTTCCCCAGCCTGGAATTTAAATATTAATAATTTCACGGTAAAGAATGTTCCAAAATGTCAACTCATTCATTTCGATCAATACTAATCATGTCCCCTGTGCACAGATTACATTCATACACACTCTGGTATCTCGGCAAATTAATTCTATTCTTTGCTTTGATCTATTCTGAAGCAACACTGCGGAGATTCACCCCAGAATAGATCTTCCACCATGTTGCTGAAAAGGGTTCAGCTGGCTGAGGGGGGCCGGTGAGAAATCCCTCATTGTGATGAACCTTTAAAGTATACACAGGAAGTACAGGGGCGGGGTGTGGGGGGGGGCACTACATCAGGACAAAGGCACAGTATCTGTGGTGGAAATGAAGCCCACAGAGGTTTGAAGAGCATGAGAAGGAGATTCCAGTCCGGAAATTACCACACATTCTGGTCTATTTCGGCTGGACAGTCAAGCGATTTATCCGGCATGAATTTGCAGCCCTGTCACTGGCAAGCCACTGAAAAGGCTTATACCGTCTCCGTGCCAACCGCGGAAACGCAAACAAACTTGGCGGTGGAAGGATGCGGTTCCACGGCGGTGTGGATGGTGTCCTTTTCTCAGTCCTGTTCTTTTCGCAAACCGATCACTCACATCTTTAGCGTTAATCTCATGATATGCACAGTGCATCTGGGGGCTGTTCCATAAAGCAGGATCTCTCAGTTACAGTAGCTGGTTTAACTTAGGCTAGAAGTCATCATCATCCAATAGGAATCTCTTAAACTCTTACCGGATGATCATGACTTCTATCTTAAGTTAATCCAGCTAACTCTGAAATCCTGACTCGTGGAACAACCCCCCCCCGGCATGCTGTGCTTATTAATGAACCATTTTCCTGTAGTAGTTTAAAAAAACCCTAACCCATAATGCATTCAGTATCATCATCAATGTAAATAATATGTTTACAACAATAACTGGGTTGTTTGTTGGGTTCTCTAGGACTTAAATGTACTCAGTGCCCAGATTATTAGATACGCCCAGGACTGAATTTAGAGAGCTGGGGGCTAAAGTCATTGTTAGTGCTCTCTCTACAGAATAAAATGCTGCTGTAGCAGCCAGGAATAAAAAATTGGGCCGGATGCCCCTCTACCTCCTTGACAACTTATGGTGCTTTTCCACTGGCACACAGGAACCAGGCCATACCCGACCCGTACCACAAAGAGAGACTAGTTACAGCACGGTTCCAGTTAGCTTCCGTTTTCCACTGCAGAAGGGTCGACTCAGTAAAAGCGTTACTGCGTTTGGAGAGCAACAGTAACATAACACCGAAGAGACACTTATTTACTGTTCACACGGTGTACCTTGTGGATTACTATGCGCTAATTTCCACTAGCGAGTCTTTGAGAATCACAATGTTATTTTAATGCAGATCTTACGTAAATCTGCATTATGAATCCATTCCATTGAGCTGCTCTATAGTACTTTATCAAGTAGGAGGTTGGAAATTTTTCAAGTTCCGAGTTATCGGAAATGCGCTTCAAAATGCAATACTGCTAAAACTGAGTAGTATATAGAATATACACCTTTTCCTTTCAGGTAATCCATGCACAAAACACCGGTATCCCCCTGAATTTCAGCTAATCAGATGGTGGTGATGCAAGCAGCTTGGTTTGGTCACGCTTTCGGACCAAGCGGCCAGTTTGCGGTACGGCTCAGGTACGACTCGCACACTTTACAACGGAAAGTGGCCAGTTTGCGGTACGGCTCAGGTACGGCTCGCACACTTTACAACGGAAAACGGCCAGTTTGCGGTACGGCTCAGGTACGGCTCGCACACTTTACAACGGAAAACGGCCAGTTTGCGGTACGGCTCAGGTACGGCTCGCACACTTTACAACGGAAAACGGCCAGTTTGCGGTACGGCTCAGGTACGGCTCGCACACTTTACAACGGAAAACGGCCAGTTTGCGGTACGGCTCAGG
>JAODKC010000051.1:6199108-6212602 GCA_026777985.1 Mormyrops attenuatus | reverse complement strand
TTTTATTTAAATAATGTAATTTGATTATGGGGTTTTTTTGTTACTTATTAATTTCACATTTCATTTTTTCCGGTTTTTTTTAAATACGTATGATTTTTTTTTTTTTTTTTTTTTTTTTTTTTAGCTTTTGTCTTATAACCTCATAACCTGAACCACAGTGTACATGCTGACCGAACAGCCACTCCTGTTCTCTTTTGATATATTTCTGTGCCTTTTCACACAAACCGTTGATTTATTTATTTTTTTTCCGCCACTCCGCATAGATCCTCCAGTGCTTGAGGTTAAGGAAGCTTCTCCACCTCCAGTCCACATATATTTCCAGTCCATTCCTCATGCCTCGTTCTCCTGTTTACACTGGGAGCAGAGGGAATCTCAGAGCGACACCGTGGTTTTCTTTGCGATTCGTGACTTTAACTGGTGCTTATTTAATAACTAATATTGATTTGTACAACACAATTATAATTTTCGTCTGCAGCATCACCCAAACACACAAATAAGGTTTTTAGTTATTTTGCCCCTGAGACTATGATTAATAGATGTGTCAGCGTGTCCTTAATACCATTGTAAATCTGCTATAATCAATATTTATTTGCATAAATTTGCATATATATTGCTTAAATAATGTGCTAAGGAATTACAATGTAGCGACTGCAACACAGTATCTCCCAAATGTAGCAAAACGTGTTTGTAGAGCTCTGCTTTTCCAGCACAATGCTGTGGGCTGATTTTATTTTTCTTCTTTGGAGGAATTTGTGTAATTTGATATTTCAATATTCATTTTAGCACCGTTTTATGATTTATTAAAATATGGGCTGTATAACACATCCTTTGAGATGAATTACATGAAGAGAAGTTCAGCGAGATGTGTGTTTGGTTTACATGATTTTGCATAAATGGGAGGAACGGATGGGAATCTGGAAGAGTGGATCTTGATTAAGTTTTTCAATATTACCGAACGCCATACACCTAAAAGCGGGAAGAGGCCGTAGAGAGCTGCCTGTCCTGTGACGTGCTTGAGCAACCGTGCAACATCTTCCCCGAGCGAATGGCAGGCAATTGAGTGTAAACAGGATGCAGATGGCACGACTGCTGAAGCTACCGCGCAATGCGCGCCTGTCCTACTCCTGGCCGTCTACCTGTTTTAATTAGGCCCGAACGCTCGCTTTAATTAGGCCCGAGGCAGCCAATCGCAGGAGCCCAGTGATGCCTCACTCCGTCAGGAGGTCCTCGCTTCCCACAGCAACATTTTGTCGGAGGTGATTAACTTGAACGTCGCCGATGCAGCCAGCGCGCCGATCTAGACACAAGCCAGAATGTCGGTAATGTACGTCGCCATGTTTCGTTCGAGGTGCCGGCTGGCCTCATTCAGGCGCGTGAGAATGTGACTTGCAGGAACGGGTCCTAGGACCTGCTATAAAAAAATGACTGTGACTCAGGGGAGCATGCATATCGCTGATCACCATGTGACACTTACCTCCTACATCTCAGTGGTCGCCACTGATCAGATGTTTCTAGATTTCCTGACGTCTTTAGCAAGGCACTGGGGGGGGGGCTCTACCTCCTATAAAGGTACCGACTGCCCTCTTTTTGTGTTTTTCACTAGCAGTGATTTCCCCCCCCCAATTTTAACCATCAAGCACCTGTACAGCCCTGTGAGCAACAATTTTATGTCAAACGGACATGCATATAAAATCTGCATAGCAACGACCGTCGTTTTTAGTTCCATAATGCAGTGTGTGCTGGTGGATTTATTTCGAAAATACATGTATTTAAATTATTTCTTCCAAGCACAAATAGTTTAAAAGACATTCCCCAACGAAAGAGTAGGGAAAGTTTTTAGCTCCCCAAGAAGACAGCTTCTTATTCCTCTCAGATCCTACATACGCTGCCATTAGCGGAGATTCCCCTATATTACAATTTTGCTGATTTGATTTACTGTAAATGGGGGGTCATCGGCAACCTGGTAATGACCGTCATAATCTCCCCAGGGACCTTTGAGATGGACTATTGCACGTTAGAAGCGTTCCTGCACAGTGAAAAACTGCCATGACCTCGTGCGTATCTCAATTTGCCATTTTATCGTTAAGATTTAATAAAGGCTTTCGCCTCTATAGAGTTCAGAGCTGATAAACGGCGCAATGCAATTTCAAAAACGTCCTACTGCAATTACCGGGGAACGTATGCTTTTCACGAAGAGCTTCTGCTCATCCGCTGTCCGACTATCTTGTTTGTAGGTTATTGCTTTATCCTCCTGGAATATGTCGTGTGTCAATTCCTCTTTCAAGTTAGTATCACAGTTGAGAAACTTTAAAATCCTGGGAGAATGTAAGGATCAGATTTGAACCTTGAAAGAACCAGCTTACAATTTACATAATTGTTTGGGCTGCTCTCATGTACCGTCCTTGGTGTATCTGCCTTTGATAACAGAGCAGAAGGAAAAGTAATTTAACTCTGTTCGTCATGACTTCATTTAATTTACTATTTCAGCCTGCGTTTTTCCGGCAGAGTAGAGAAAGAGAGTGAGTCCAAATCTGTATGTCGACTCTCCACAGGGAGTGGAATGGAGATGAAGTTTTATTGAAGAACAAAAGGTAAGATGGAGCTGTATCGCTGCCTTCGCCCATCTCGGCGGGGGCAATGAAGGAAAGGCAAAAAATCCCCGTCACATGAGCTCATCCTCCGTATTCCCCGCACATAACTGCCTTCTTGCTGACTCGCACACTCGCGCGGCTGCTATACACTTCCTGCCTCACTCGAGTCCCTCTCCCCTTCGCCATAAATCCTCAAAATGAGCCACAATTTCGGCGAGGCCGGAGGAATAACGGCCGCGATTTGGAAGAGGACATGCTGTGGACTGGCCGTGACCTTTCGTGCTCCGCGGGAGTGATATTTGAGGGGGGAGATATCTGGGGAGCCGCTTTCCAAATTATCCACTAGCGTCTGTATTCTTCGTAACTATTTCTTGTGTTTGAGGGCAATGGTGATCTGCAGGAAGTGATGCGGCTCGTATGTCTGTCTTCTGTACCCTCTTATGCCGTACAGGGCTGAGGTGAGCTTGGATACAAAACCCGGATGCACAAGGCACAAAGCAGGACACATCCAAGATGGGACGTCAGTGGTTTGAATGGCCCACAGTCATACACTAGAACAGGGCTATTCAAATCATTGTTTTCGATTTCCCAGCCTTACTTTACCTGTGAGCTGGGTGTGAAGCCTCTGTGGCCAATCAGAATCAGTAAATCCTCCTATGGGCACCACATTGGGCTTGGAAAGGCAACCACAGGGAGAGCAAGCAAATTGCAGAGTGGGGATTCGAATGGGAATCAAACCCATCTAGACCCGGTACTGTGATGCCGTAGTGGTGGCTGTTGCTTAAAGAATGAAAGAACAGACACCAGTGCAAATTCCGGGAGAGCATGCAAAGTGAACACGTGTCCCGCTGGGATTCAAACCCCCCCCCCCCCCAAACCCCAGACCTGGAGATGTGAGGCCGAACTGCTGCCTATTACTTAAAGAACAAAATGGATGCATGTGCATATAATTTGGCTGGTTTTTCCTATTTACTTTCACACGAACGTTGTACGAAAACATAATTACAAGGTATGACGGTAAACTGAACATGCAATTGAGTAAAACCGTCGCTATTTGTAAATTAAAAGCCACTCTTTTTTTTTTTTCCAGTGCGGTTTTGAATTCATTTACATGCCCATTGGGAGAGACGTTATTCAATTTCCCCAGCTTATTGATTTTATGCAATGACACACCGGGAGGTATATAAACATGAAAACGGGTCAGGCAGCCGTTCTGCGCGTTAATCTCTGAAGTGTGTTCAGTGCGCTGTTTACGCCAGGGCTGCTTTGGCTCCTCTTAATATAGTTCAAAACCCTGACGCTCGCACACTGAACCTATTCACCAACTGCTAAGTGCTTCGAAATCCTCGTAACCCCCATCGCCATCTGCTCCTCTCTTTTGTTGTCCCCCCCCGTAATCTCCGGCACCCGAGTTTTTAATTCTCCTCCGTCGACGGAGGTTTACATTGATTTTTACACGTTTTACATTTCACACAGTCATACCGCGGGGTATTTACAGATGAACGTCAGATTAAGTGCGGCGCTGAAAGCTTCTCCCGGGGTACGGAGCTGCAATCGTCTCATCGAGGATCCTGCTGTTCGGTGATCTGTAGACAGAGGTACTTTTTGAGTTGAGAAACCAGCCTATGATGAAATTTTAAATTACTATAAAGTATAAATAGTACCATTTTTAAATTAGGAATTCAGTTTCAATCATTACACTGTAGTTATGGTGATTTTTACTTCTGTAAATGTTTTGGGGGGAATTTAACATATTTAATATGCTTTGAATTCTTTTTTAATTATTATTGGCTCATGTTTTCTCATATCTTATTGGTTATATAACCATAACTGTTGCTACTGCTGTTTTTAGACTTACACCTCTCCAGTTTGGTTTTACTTGGATTTCAATGTGCAGGACGATAGCGTCCCAGTTAATAAGAATTTTCTTTTGGTCTAAATTATTCCAAAGCAAACCGATACAGGTGTTATGCCCAAGCGCTACGGCGCATGCGTAAATGAACAGTACACACGAACATACACACGTCTACAATGTCTGCATTTTTGCTACCCTCGCATGTTAACGTGGTTTATGTTACGCGTTATTCATATTTTGTTGCTATTTGTGTTTATTTCAAACGATCGAGGTAATTGTCAATATATTATTTGTATTCTTACGGACCCCGAATTCCGTAAATATGGGGCGCCGATTTTACTATTAAACTCGACAGTACACGTGTATTTGTATTGCTCGTTGAGACTATTATAAATCGTGGTCTTGGTTTTAATTAAAGTAAAAAATATTGGAATTCAATAATTAATAAGATTTACGTTTCTGTTTTACCTGGAAGTAAACTTGTTTTACGTTAGGTATTTAATTATTTTTGCATTACATTTCTCGATGAAAATAAACTTCTACGCCAGTGAGAACTATAGATACCAGTTCGTGACACCATCAAACTGCGTGTAAGAAAAAAAAAAAAACTGCCACTCCCATTTAAAGTATAGGACAAGTATTTTGATAGCATAAATTCTTATGAAACTGTCCATTCAAAACTACCGGTAGGGTATTTCAGCAAAATAGTAAAAACCAACAGATCTATCTGAAAATTTCTGCTGCTGTGTCCCCTGTCCCGTAAGTCAGTGGACGAGGAAGTGGAAAGACAGTGATGTGAAATTTGCAGTTAAAAAGTAACACAGTCGACGCCAAAATCCGCTGCACGTAACCGCTGTCAGTCAGATTGTATATTGAAGTGAAAACATGAATATTTTCCAAAAACCGTAATTTACGGTACTAACCGTCCAAATGCCGAACGCTTATCTTGAAGTCTGTCCTCAGCAATTTTGTGCACAGGGCAGAAAGACTCCAATGTATAATAAAATCAAGTCAAATTATTTGTCAAATATATATTATTACCACATTGACTTTAAAGCTTCAGCTGTAACATCCCTTTCACTGTCTGATACCCACACTTCGCAGGTTCCATCGTGGTGCATGCTGGGATTGTTTTGTCTCTTTGCTTCAGGCTTCAAACACAAAACTTCGATCAGTCCACTTCCCCAGTTGCACAAGTTCTTCTTCCCGGGCTCCAACACGAAAGCTGAACTCCTTTGACTGAGACCCGGGTTGCAGCGGTAGATGTGTTACCTCAAATTCTGCGGAGCTTAAATGTGCTCCGGCTGCCCATCGACGCCCACGGACGCTGCTCTCTTTAGCGCTTGCACCCTGGATGATGAGCGGGTTGCTGCGTAATGAATCATCGGCACAGGAAGACACAACGCCATTAGCTGAAGGGCGTTTGGAAGGTGAGGAGCCGCGGGAAAACAGACAGATTTTAGCCTTACCACTCCTTGTTCTGATTGTACTGGTTTTAGCAAGAAATTGGAAAGTTTCTTGCAGGGGCCCTAAGTGTACATCAGACAATGTCTTCAATTCCCTTCCCAGTGCGATGCAACTCAGAGGTCCCGAAACTTAAAATTTTCTTCCTTACAAGAATGTGACAATCAGTCGTACACACTGAGGTCCTTTTTCGCAAAAAGGGGAAAAAAAAAAAAAGTTCCTCAAAATTTAATGTGAGATGTCTTTTGGTTCTTGTATTTTACTGCTTCCCGTAGATTTCTCGATTCCTCGAGGCTGTGGCACAGGACAGAGAAAAATCTATGACATGAGGTTTTGAACTAACCTTCAAAGACATGTGGGCCATAAATACCGAACCTGTAGACTGGGGAGTCCTCATCTTACAGCAGTAAAGCAACTTTTCTTTTCGCAGTAACCGTGCTTAAAGGTCACATAGATAATGTGTACCATGTCTCTAGATCTCTTGTACCATAACAGTATTTCATGATGCTTTGTAAATTGCACAATTTATTCAGTTTAGCTTTTATACTTTTACTGCTGGTTTTATACTGAATTCTGCCTTGGATGCTATATTAATAGTTGCTCAAAGTCTTCTCATTAGTATCGTGGTGAGTGTCCCTGCCCGTCATATGTGAGACCAGGGGTTAAGACCCCAATGGAGAATTTGCTGTCTGTAGGGTTGGTGTGTGGCTAAGTGACTCTGGATGCTGTGCTTGTGGTTGCAAGGTGACACATTCAAATCCCAAGATTGGTGTAGTGGTTCCACCATTGGGCCCCTGCCCAAAAGCTGAAACCAATTATGTTTTGGGGGTGTCTAACCACCTGCCCCTTAAACGTGCTCCTGTGATTGAACAAATATGAGGGTGACCCCCCCTCCCACCCCCAATCAAAAATGTACCCTCTCCATAGTCTGGCCGACCCTGTGCTTTCTCAAAGATGTAAGTTGCTTTGGAAAAATGTATCCGCTACATCGATGTATGTCTATGTTTTTGGGGGACTTGCTTCGATATTGTTTTGCCGGAATGTGCAGTAGCTTTGCTTAAAAACTAACAGTCGGTTGTAGACCACAGCGCCGGGAAGTCGACGGTGAGCATTTCCAGGGGCTGACTGTCTATAACTGTGCCTACGTGCGTCTACACGCTGTTATGGCAGCTGTTAATCCTGCACAATACTGGCAGCCGTCTCCGCCGTCATCTCCCATTGTGTGCTAATAATAATGAATCTCCCCAGCTCTTTACGGTGATCCACCCCTTGATAGCTGTGGTGCTTGGGCTTACAGTACTAACAGCTCTCACATCAGACTTTGGGGTGGCAGTATTTGGTAAAATTCACCGCATCCATCTGGGCTGTGAGTCAGACCATACAGTAGACATTCTGGCTCCGCAATCCTCTTCCCACACTTCTTCTAAGAGTTGGGCACATTTTATCTTAATCTACTTTATTTTTTCCAGAAAGATAAAAGTATTTGATAACCCTATTGAAGGGTAATGAAGTCATACCTAGGGATGGTGCAGAGGGCAGTGGTATTTTGTGTGTGTGTGTGTCTGTGTGTGCATATAGTCACAAATTTCTGGACCAGAGTTCATTACATCTCTTTTGGCAAACAGGTTTTTGAGGCCATCTGTTAGATCTCAGCTCATTCAATGTGCTGGTGGGAGAGTGTCTGTGTTTCCGTTCTTCCTGCCGGGATGGTAAAGAATTCAGGTTAAAGGATGCCAACCAGGCTGCCCGTATCTGCGCTCCGGATCCAAACGTAGCTGTGTGGAAATATCTGGACGACTTCTTCCCCGTATGAATGCCGCACCTATTGGTAAGAAGTCAAGCCGTAAACTGAGACCTGACCTTCTCAACCCTCAACATGCACAAGCTGCTATGTTCCATGACATTCCTGGGATAAAATTAAACAGTATCCCTGTTGGAGGGCATCATCTTTAACTTCCAGTGTCCCTGTTTAGACTTCCGGCTCTGCAGGATAATCAAACCGGCTGATTACTGCATTTTCAAAGACTTACTGCTGGTATGAGAGGTGGGGGGGAGGCACATCTTAACACAAAGGGGTAACTCGAGTACCATGTTCTATAGGTGCATCCATGCACCGACTACGGATTTTTAAAAAAGTCTGTGATCGCCTCATTCTTTGACTGTCGGTGTCCCAGAAACTCCGAAATTTTGTCCAGCACGAAATAAGTGCTTGCATAGTTGTTTCTATGCTTTACTTGCAGAAAAGTGCAATAGCATGTGTTAATAGCCACAGAAAGGATAACTGCTACTATAATATTAACACATTATTTATGATGCCATAACTCAGATACAATGGTTTCCATCTGCTCTCTACTGAATCAAATCAACATGTTTTTTAATCGAATCCACAACAGCACAGCTTACAGCAATAGATGCAGGCAACGAAATGGGTGAGCGTGCCCTATAGTAAGTAATAAGTAAGTTTAAGGTGAGTGAAAGAAAGAATGGAATGAATGAAAAATAAAACAAATTAAGTAAAACGATATAAAATAATTGAATTGAATAAAGTGAAAGGGGATGTGGAATGTATTGAGTGGTGTAATTTGCTGTATTGTAATGGAATTCCCTTTAAGAAAATGCTCCTGGCAACAGAGGTAGCCTTAACTTTATTTAATCTGACTTCATCTGACAGTGTGTGACCTGAATTAATGGAGGAGGTGTAACTGGCAACGAGATGTCAAAACAGATAAGGGGAAATATATCGGCATGGAATCGGGCTTGAGACTGTTACAAGGGACATGAAAACACAAGGACAGAAGTGAGGCAAAATGGGAAGCAGCGCTCGAGACGAGGACTGTGCACAAGCATAGAGGAGAGCGGGAAGTGAGCAAGACAAGGAATGAAAGTGGCGGGAGCAAAACTTACAGCTTTTTACTCATTTTATACTCATTTAGATTCATTAATACTCATTCTACTCAGACAAAAGTAATTATCCTGTGTTGACCAGCAGAGACTTCATGCGCCATACCACACTGATCTCCTGCCCAGCGCGTATGCCTCTTGGTTCACCTCTTGAAAATCAGCCCCCATGTGAGCAGAAGCATTCCCTGACTTGGTAACTCAATCCTGCCCCGAGTCTTTCATTGATCCAGCGTGCAAGCTGAGAGTAACCTTCGATCAGGCTGAGGCGCGTATGTAGCTGCAGCTCCTGAATCGCACCATAGGTGGTCCACCTGTTCCAGGGATTTTAATAATGCTCCGCTTATAGTAAAATGCCCTGCCTCAGGCCAAAGGAGGGGGAAAAACTCCCTCCAATCAGAGCAGTGAGTGGAACCATGTGACGCTGGAATTAGACAGGAATGTTTTATTACAGTGAGGGAAGGGAGGACAAAGGAATGGCAATACAAGCGTACCTCTGGAACCAAAACACCCAGATAATCTCCTGGGTAATGAGGAACAGGTGTAGCTAATTAAATGTTAACCCGGGTCACTTGGCCGCAGCCCCACCCCATCTTAAACCATCCTGTACCCATTTTACTTGGTTGCTATACAGTAAAATGCACTTTGGCTGGAATCACTCTGCTAACATACTTGTTGAACAAAGTTCAACATTCCGTCCTTTAGGATCTGGACAACGTTAGTCTGTTTCCGTCATCTTCTTAACTTTGAAATGGTTCTTAGTAACCTGGAACACAAAGGTTTATACACAAAACAATGCATATTACGTAATTTGGTAACACTTTATTTGAGGGGACACAAATAATGTAGTACACTCTTATTTAATGTATTAATTAACCAGAAAGTGTTAGTTACGTACTGGTCCCATGGTCGTTCATAATTAATCAGTCATAACGGTTCATGTACTTCATGCAGTTACTATATTTGCTCATGATTAGTACTTGAGTAGTAGCTGAGTTACTGAGGTACTTGAGCCCCCCTGAAGTAAAGTGTCACCAGTTATTAAACCCCAAAGCTAGAAAAAGCAGGGACCGCAAGCAAGAGATGGATCTCTGCTTACAGCTGGAAAAACTCGGAGCCAAATTGTGACTCGCACGTGTGATGGACGTTTAAGGTTAGTGTGAGCGCTCGGCGCGTGTTACGCTCAGCGATGGTGATTTGAAGCGCTTCTTCGAAATCTCTGCTGTGCCCGAGTACATCAAAGGCTGCCTTTAAATTGTGTAATTCCTGCCGGTACCGGTGGCTGTTACTTGCACAAACTCCATCTGCTCTTTATTTAGCCTTCAAACATTGTGCACCATGTTGTTAAAACTACATCAGCCAGGCGCACTGCAGCTATGACCACTGTGAGCTTCGCACTGTCTGTTGTCAGTTTTGTTATGGTTTGAAATGTAAAACTTTTGAGTTTGGTCTTATTAGCCCTTTGTTAAGCAAGGTTTTCAAATCAGGAACTTTTTTCGCAATTTTTTTTTTTCCTTTCTCCTCAGAGTCATTTTGCACTTGTGAGTCGTACTTTTAATGAGGCTTTTGAGAAGGCGAGGAACACGCTGCAAATGAATCGGCCGCGATCACCCAGGATTCCAGTTTCATGCGATAGTGTTGGGTTTATAAAAGGCCCTTAACTGCGGTATTTAAGGGTTCTTAAAACAAGCATTTAAGGCCTCTGTATTAATTGTAATAATTTATACACTAGCACTAACATCTCACTGAAGTCGATATCTGCACTGGAACCCCGTGACCTTCCTCAAACCGGAATCTGTGTTTTGATTAAAAAAATATATATATATATAAGTTCCCAAGAGTTTCTGTTAATATTCCTTGACTAATTCCCAAACAAATGGAAGAAAATCCTAAGGCATGGTCTCTCCTGTGCCCTAAGGACGGACATAGATTTCCATTAGCATAAGGAGTAAAATAAAACTTGTTTAACTCAATTTGGGCCATTAAGGTGATGCGTGAGTGAAGCCAGCGTGTGCTAACAGAAGCTAATTGGCTAACACGTGGAAAGTTTCTAAATGCACTGATCAGCCTGTAAATGCGTCCAGTTTTTACATCAGATGTGCTGATTAGAAGCTTTAGTGAAATGAATCCATTGTGTTGACAGTCCTGCTTTTAAAAAAGGGTTACCCATGGAAACAGGGCGATGTTGTTCTTGTTGAAACGTTTCAGATGTGACTGCTACCATACGAAGCCCCAGGTAGTCGTTGTGTTTTAAAGGTCATCCCTTCTGTCTTTATTCCTCCAACTGACCCATCTGTAGGCATAATCAATCAACTGATTAATGGCCATGTTTCCCCTTAATCGCTTTTCCAAAAGTGCTCTATCCCAAATGATCGAGGAATCTGGCAAGACGGAACCTACAGCACAAGGCTCAGGATCAGGGTGGGAGAAAGAAAGAGAGATAAACAGACACACACAAACACACACACACACACACAGGCAGACACACACACACAGAAACACATACAGGCAGACACACACACGCACAAACAGGAACGATGTAGCAGCAAGATAAACAAGTTCAGCCATATGTGAGACCCTGCATTTCACAGAGAACAGTGTTTATTCTTAAAGACACTGAACACGTATTACAGAAGCATGGCTGTGTTTGTCAGTAAAGTGCAAGACAAGATTTTTATATTTTGCTGCGTGGTGTCCTGAGAGAAAGTGCTATGTTCTGACAATTGTGAATTTTACACGTCCGGACTATAGCAACATGTGAACCAAAGTACTGCCTTCAGTTGAAAATAAGCAATATATTGCAGTGTCCAATGTTAAGAGACAAAACCGCACCTCCTTTCAGATCTCAAACTGAGCGCTTTAACTACTGTGCCACCTGCTGGTTTGTCACAGCTCCCACATATTATAATTCAAGAAGCTTCAACCGGACCTCTGTCTGCCTGCAACAGCCATTTATGGACGTAATAAACATAGCACAGTTCTTAAAATGCTATTTTAAGTATTGTCTTTAGATTCTCATTGCTTTTTTTCACAAGAATAATGAATACTAGAAACAACTTCTTACTGTAATGTAGTTTGCATGCTTTTATTGCATAACATCTCTACTGATGCCGGTTCTCAAAATATGGTGACGTGATGCTGTAAATAAAAATGCAAATCGTGCGACGTGGAAAGTAATAACCATTTTTTTTAGAGGCTGTGTTACATCTCGTGGAACGAGAGGGGAGTGTGTGGGTTGTGTAGGCTGCCAAACTCGTTATTTAACTGGGGGGGAAGTCGTTTGACACCACCAAGGCCACAACAAAGTCAAAAAACACACCGGGGAAGCGCAGCCAGCCAGACCCCAGAAATACCGTGAATGTGTAAAATGTAAAATCACCATCCTTCATCGTGTGTGCTTTTCATAATTACCCTGCTGTTTCCCAGATTCAATTAGGAATTATTTTTGGACATAACTTAAATAATCCATTCCTTAATCTTTTATGCAGTACAGGGTCATAGACTGGTTAAATTAATTAATTGCAATGTATAACTGACTGTTTTGTTCTCTTAATTAGACAGCCAACACATTTTTCTAATTATGACTACAATTCAGACAAATTATTAATCAGGATAATTTGTTTGTTTCAAGAAGTCTTAGATTTTTCATTTACTTTAATTTTTCCAATATACCAGTAACCTGAATGATTGTTTGATATGAGGCGTAAAAACAAACAAAAACAATGTGCTGATGTTATTTTAAAATACATATCTTACTATTTTAAAGAAAAAAATCTGGTTAAGATCCTTTGAAAGTCAACCATTAGTTGACATGGAGTAAAATCTAGGCGGCTAAGACCATTTACCTCAGATGTATGACAAATGTATGTTTCTGTAGAGGATCTTTCCCCTCGATGAATGACAAACACATTCACGTCTACTAACTGAAGGGCTTGCCTGTTGCCTCGAAAATGCATATTTGGAACTTCTGTAACTTAGATTTATTATACATGTTCAAATGAAAGCCCAATGTAATTATATTTATTCAAATATTGTTTACTGTAGTGCTTCCCAACCCGGTCCTCGGAGACCTGCAGATAGTCCACGTTTTTGCTACCTGCCCATCTCCCTACCAGGCAGTCCAGGGAACAAAAACATGGACTGTCCGGGTCCATGGACTGTCACAGTTTGCTATAAGCACACTTCAGTCTGTGATGGACTGGCATCCCGTCCAGGGTATACCCCAGCCTTGTACCCTATGTGCATAACCCAGACCAGTAAGAGCAGGTGGAGGATGGATGGATGGATGGATACCTCTTATTAACAATTCGCAGAGTGACAACTACTGCGATAGCTGGACTAACACCCACTAACATCCATCCATCCATCCAAACAGCTTCCATACCGCTAATCTAAATTAAAAGCTGGTAGTTATAACACACCATATAGACTGATTACAAAATCGTAAAGCTGCAGCGAAAGCCTGTGATCAAACATAAACGGCGCTATGCCTCACTATATTCTTAACAAAAATCATCGCTGCTCGCATCGCCGTGGGCTCACTGTGCCTTTGCTTCGCCAATATTTCCACATAGATAGATAGATACTTTATTTATCCCGAAGGAAATTCAGGTGTCCAGTAGCCCATACACTGTATACATACACATAGGCACGCAGACCTATGACATTCACGCACACCCACATACT
>JAODKC010000051.1:6183289-6199008 GCA_026777985.1 Mormyrops attenuatus | reverse complement strand
AAGCAGGAGTTTGCTGCAGACATTGAAGGACCCCAGCCTCCTAAGGAAGTAGAGCCTGCTCTGCCCTTTCTTGTAAACTTGTACACATGAACACATGTACTTTTCTATATTTTATAACTGTTGTTTTTTGCATAAGCTATTCGGAATCCATCTATGGTGATTGGGGGGGGGTTAGTCTCTCTTCTCATATTATAATATTTCTTAATTTGAAAGTAATCAGCTGCAGCAATTATAGACATGACTGACCGGTAAGACTTTACATTATAGAAGACGGTTATACAGTTATAATATTTACTATCATATAATGTTTGTTAATAATGAATATTACAGCTGTTAAGGATGTTATGGTATACTTCCATGCTGTTTATGAATGTTCTATGAATGCATTATGAAGGCACACTGAATGTTCTATGAATGCATTGTGAAGGAGCACTTGAATGTTCTGTGAATGCATTATGAAGGCACCCTGAATTTTCTATGAATGCATTATGAAGGTGCACTGAATGTTCTGCGAATGCATAATGAACAAATTTCATGTAAAGTGTAAAGAAGCGGTTAATGCCGGGTAACCTTTTCTGTGAATGTCATGTCTATGAGAGTCGTAAAACACATTCATAGTACGTTATAATGCATTCATAAAGCATTATAAACATGGCTATAAATAAAATTATAAAAAAGGCATAACACACTATAGTCATGTTTATTATGCATTATGAATGCATTATGAAGTTCTAATCTATAAGCATCCCTAATTTTTATAGTAAGCATTACAATGCATTATGAAGTTCATTCATGGTAAGAGAGTTCATTATAGATGAGAGCTTCATTGGAGCTTATGAAGTATTATAATCAACACTATAATGCCTTTTGGCTGTCAATGGAATATGCTGTTATGCTTTATTAATTCTTATCTACCATTAGATACCTTCATAGTGCATTAGGTATTGCATTATAGATGACGGCTTCAAGTAAAGTGTTACCATTGACCGTATCAAAAAGTTTGCTTCACCTAAGAAACGCAAGAAACTTGCTACCAGTTTGCCTGTTCCAAATGAGTTTCCTGGAAGCAGATTTCTCTACCTTCCCAACCCCCTGGTCCTGATATTCATCTTGGAGGGCATCTTTAGAACCTGCTGCTATAAAACACTGGAAGTAAACCCCCTAATGTGTGCCATGTTATCAGAATCAATGTTTCTGTTGTCGAAGGAATATGAATGCAGAATTGTTTATCGAGCATGCATTGATTACAGCTGCAGTAATTTGATTTAGTGCATTGGATAGTCATTAACCTGATAGAAGTAGCAACGGTAACACGCTAAACATGACATGGATGACCAATCAGAGGCATTATTTATCTGGAATGTTGACATCCTGCCATTTAGTGTCCTGGTTTTATGATCACTATTCCACGCTAATGTATGGAACCCGTAACAAATCACAACCTTTATTTTCTTGTGTTACAACCTTAAATTATGATCCATTTCAATGGAATGTTTCACCTTGTGGCCCAGACAATTTAATCCTCGGTTCCACTAAGGCGCCGATTATTTCTGGTTCACATTTTACAGGGAATGTATTTAGATTCCTGCCCATGTGTGGCATTTAAACAGAGACATTTTATTTGTGGTTTTGTGGATTGGAATCTGTGACTTGTATTCAGAATTGCATTGTGGGTAAGATGAAAGTACACTTTCACAACATTCCATGAATGTCTGCTGTGTGTCATGAATCCAAAGGCAGATTGAATCTCTACTCTTAGATATCTGTATTCATAGGAAACGGCAATTAATGGTTCTTTTGTCTTCCTTCCTTTATTGCATCACAGGCCAGCAGAGTCATAACAGCTCAGTGTTCCCAGATTACAGTCTTTTAACTGCAAGCAGATAAATTAAGCTCATAATTGCATGCAAAATAGGTGACAAAGGGTTTATAACACATTACAAAACTTACAACATTTTTATTCCTTAAAATACCTTTATATTAAAATGATGCTAATTCTGCAATTATAAAATCATAAACTGGGGATATTTTGTAAGCAAAATAAACATAGATTTTATGGCAACGATTTATACTTAAAGGAGAAGCCTGTTGTTTGCACTGAAGAAGCACCTGCCTCCTTCTCTACCCCTTTATCCCGTTTTATGCATTGTGAATGAAGCAATAATGTATTCCTGTTGTACTAAGGCCTATGAAAAAGGACTTAGTCATGGACGATAAAATATCATTAAATCTTTAGATCTGAGCATTTTATAGATCAGTCACCCTCTCTGCCATTGAAATTCACCTTAATATAAAACCATATTGAACTCTTTGTCTCATTTTCCCAAAGCTGATGCCTTTTCTGAGCTTTGCTTGTCTTTCGCACGGCCCAGATTTAAATTACACCCACCCCTATTTCCTAAATCCTTTGGCTGCGTGTTTAAATTTCAAGATCGCGCCGGCTCTTTAATTAAGGAGAGAAAAGCCTGCATGAAAAAGTTATGTACAAATATCTGAAAAAGCATCCAATCCTTCACTCTATAATTTAATAAACGCATAAAATTTGAAGATAATATATTTCAGTTGATATAAATAATTCTGCATAATGCTCTGGCATTCAGAGCTGATGAGAGTGAATTACACACCACAGCTTCCATCTCCTGGGTAAATTTTCCACTCAGGGCAGCTAGCTTTGAGAAATCTCGCCAGTATCGACACCTGCAGAAACATTGCCAAGCACCGCTTGTGTTCATCAGGAAAATCAGAGCTTCCTTTGCCCCCAGTCCTGTTTTTTTTTTTTTCTCCTCATATCAGCGCCTGTAGTTTTTTTGCCTGATAGGCATCAGAACTGTTTCTTCAGGGACAGAAGCTCTCATTCTTAGTGTCAGTCGCTCACCTACAGTTAAATCAATTTTTTTTTCTTCATGGCTTAGTCTCAATCAAAATTCTTATCCAGCAGTATGGTGCTGTTAAAAATGGGTCTCTCTTACCTAACTTGAAAAGTCTACTCGGATGGATGGATGGATGGATGGATGGACAGACATGATACAGATCAAGGTCTATTATTTGAAAGTTTAAATTAAACATTTTGGAATTTTGGGAACTGGAACATCTGAAATGACTGATGCAGTGATTTCCAGGAGCCACAATGCCGCCATTTCTTGTGGAGATGTGGGCTGCCGTGTGTGTTTTTCCAAAATAAAGCCGTCTCGAGGATGTGGAGTGACAGGAGATGGCCAAGTCCACAAGGAAACCAACCCTCTCCATGGAGAGCATCCCTAAGAAGGAAGGAACCTCAGGAGATACCAGGCTCACTGGAGATCTTCCTCCGTTTGTCTGGGAGAGAAGGATCTGCTTCAGGGCCTCCCAGTGCTGCCGACGGTTTGCTCAGATTAAATAATTCAGTTACAAAGACAAATTATTTTCCCTTTTTCTAACAAAATTTGGACACGCAGTTTTCACAAAATAATATATCTAAAATGATTGAATATTCTGTCATATAGTTCAACTAGCTTCCTCCGCTTATTTATCATTTCATTTTCTTTAGGTCTATTTGGAGTCAAGATGTCATTAATTGTTTCTGATCCACATTTAGAATAAACTGGTTACGAAACAGATATAAACAGGTGATGCAGTGTAAGGTTTGGTGTTTCCTATTCCCGTGCAGTAACTTGTTTTTGCTACATTTTAAATTGTCAATAGTATTTTGCCAGCTGGGGTGTGAATGCAGAAGTTAAGCTAATAATACATGTAGTGTTTTTTATTTGTTTCTTTGTTTGCCTGCAGTTATTGCACTTTAATAATTCCATTATTGTGAGACTTACTTTTGATTGGCCGCACTGTGGGCGTGGCACGGCTGATGTCTGGTGATTTGCCAGAAACTTGTCCCATATAGAAGCCAATCAGGAAGGAGGGAAAAAAAAAGATAGAACATGAAACTGACTTGGCAAGTACGTGATGACAGTAAGGCTAAGTGATTCAGACAGGGGGGAGGTCAAATGAGGGTGATTCGTCCCTCGTGTGGATGGTGGCCTCTCTCCCAAGGGGGGAGGAGCTGAATATCCGCTTTGATTTAGGGGGAGCGAGAATGAAAGGGAGCGCCTGGCTAACGGGGATCGCCTGCGGCGTCCGTCACCGTGTGCGCCGTGGATAGTGCGCCTCCCCAATCCTGGCATCCTGTTCCTCTTTCCCACTGCTGCATTTGGCCTCCTCTCACCCCCCCACCCAGCTAAAACTTATCCAGTGCAGACCAGTTTAGAACAGTGTTTCCCAATCCAGTGCTCAGGGACCTGCAGACAGTCCATGTTTTTGCTCCCTGTCAACTCCCTCCCTGTGTGGGAGGGAGCAAAAACATGCATCATGTGTGGGTCCCCGAGGACCAGGTTGGAAAACACTGATTTTATACCATATATCTGTCCTTAGAAACTGTACAGACCAGTTTTTTTAATGGTATCAAAACGACAAATTGGTGTAGCATTTTTTTAATGAGGTGTGAGATGTTTAGAATTATCAAGTTAGAAAAAATGGCAATACTCTGTCAACTGCAGCTGTACTATCACCAGCACAGCAAATATCTCATGCATAACATATTTATAGCTGAATTATCATAGATGTTGCAGTAGAGCAGGATTCCCCAATTCCAGTCCTGTAGGACCACTTCGCAGATTTCCCTGCTCAAACACACCTTATTCAGCTCACCAGCCAATCGGCAGGTTTAGCAGGTGTGTTTGAACAGGGAAATCGGCAAACCGTGTTGTAAACTGGCCCCCCAGGACCGTAATTGGGGAGCCCTCCTGTAGACATGATGATAATTCGCCCATATGCCCATTCCTCCGTTTTGCATAACTCTTAATCCAGCATAGGGTTGTTGTGGTACTACTGGAAGTCCATCCATCCATCCATCCATCAGGGGCGGAGGAGGGATCTCACAGCAGGGGCGGTCTCCCTCAGTAAAATTTGCTGACCTGAGGATGATCATGTTTTGATATATTAAATGTAGTACTAATAATATTGGTAATGATGAAGATGATGGTGGTGGTGGTGATGATGGTGATCATGATGATGAAGACGACAACGATGATGATGACGACGACGATGCTGGTGGCTACATCTCCCTCTATCTAGGAGAAACAGGGCTTATATTCCTTCCAGCTGTAACCACTGTTAGCCAGCAGATAATCTGCCAATGTTCCATCCACTTTCTATGATGGCAGACCTGCCCGTCACAAGTCATTCCCCTCATGTTGTGTGACTGTTTCAGGTGTAGATGCAGCCTTGCTCGCTCTGCCATATACTCCATAATGAAAGCGATGAGTGGATATTATGGTCAATGACTCGCCTCGTCTGTAGGGGGCATATTCTGATTGCATGTGGCCGCCTTAATTGGGGCAAACCACATGTCACGGCAGTGGGTCTGCGTCTGCATAATGGCCTGCTATGATAAATGGCTTTGCCATTTCCTAAAGTGCAGAACTCTGCCTATTGTTACCTTGCAGCCTTTCATTAATTTCCCGGTACATGGTTTAACAAGTGGGTGTCAATTTAAAGAATAAATACCAACAAGGGGAATTTTTTCCCCTGAATGATTTATTAAAACTGGCTTCAGAACGTATGCTCGCTGCTCAATTTAGAGAGCTTGTTAAACATGATTCAGTTTCTTCACAGGGCGCCTCATGCCAAAAGTAATGCTGTCCTTTGGGTCAATATTTTTCGGTGCAAAATGAACAGGAGGAAAACCCTTTGTTCCTCCACAAAAAGATATATTCAGTAAGATGCAGTATCTCAGATGTCTCTGAAAAGTTAACATACAAAGCTAACCTACACAAAAGGCCGCCTTCGTTTTACATTTCACAGATGACAAATGATTCACGCACCGCGCTTGCCGAATTATTACCAAGAAGTGAATATAACATAAGGTAATGTAAATCAACAAGAGGTAATACTTTACTTAAAGCACTCATCATAATGCATTATAGATATCTTCATAATGCATTATGATGCATTCATAAAGTAAACATGGCCATAACTATTTATAAAAAGGCATAACACATTATAGTCATGTGTATTATGCATTATGGATGCTCTATGAAGCCCTCATCTATAATGCACTGTAGATACATTCATAATGCATTATAATGGTCGGTATAAGAATTAAGGATGCTTTGTACTGCATTATGAAGGTATCTATAATGCATTCAGCCTGATAACTACAATTAAAGACAATTAATCAATGACATCTTACACTATACCCATATAATTTCTAAACATTTATTGCAAATAAAAATCACTCATTATCAGGCTGATTATTGGCTTTTAAGAACTATAATGTCATATTAATCTACAAGATTACTTAACGTATGTAAACACAGTGGTCAAGTCTGCATATGTCTGCCTGCTCCATGAAAACAAATGGTATTCATATACAACCTTAATAGTTTTTTGACAACACGATTCTGCTCAAAGAATGCATTAAAATATGCAGAACTTTACCAAATAAGTGCATGCTTTAGTGTGTGTGTGTGTGTGTGTGTGTGTGTGTGTGTGTGTGTGTGTGTGTGTGTTTTTTTGATGGTAGCCCAATTAAATGTATCTGTCTGTTGAGATAGGTTTGCTCTTTAATGGGGAAGAAAGCTATTAAATATTTGGATTGTTGAAGCTCTGTGAAGCTTGATTAGTTGTTTCATATCCTTTTGGTGCGGCTTAAAGATCTGCCTTTTAATGATACCGCAAATGGCAGGAAGCTATTATTGAACACCGTGCCGGGATTGCAAAGGCTTGCCCGGTCCCTTGGCAAGGAGTTTCTCCCACCTGAGAGCCTTCTCGTCATTAGATACCGTGCAACGTTCAGCTGGAGAACTTTAATCAAAATTAAATTAAAACATTAAACATTAATTAAGAGGTGTGTATTCATTAGAATTGCATTTACTTAATGGGTGACCTGATCCAGATCACAAAGTTTCATTTCTTCCCCATTTTCCGGCATACATATGAATATTTAGTGAATGCAAACTTCTTACTGAATGGTTCTGTTTTAATATTAATATCTGTTTGACTATGAATCCAGTTCTGTAATCGAGGTCGCTGTTTTTGTAGTTTCCGTCTTGCAGTTGTCTGCCTCTTTACGAGTGCGTGTAATTCCACGTTCAAGATTTTATTTGTCACATCCGTAGTTATACTGGTACAGTTTGCAGTGCAATGAAAATCTGGCTTGCTCCTGACACTGCTCAAAAACAAGAACATTGATAAATAAATGAAAAAGAGGGGAGGAAACAAAGGTCAAATAGATGATAAATAAAATGCTATGTTTAAAATTCTATTCAAAAACGTTGTGCAAAATAGCATGACATACAGTAAGCACTGCAGTAGGCAGTGTGCAATTGGCGCAGTGAGAGACATAAATAATTAACAGACAATTATAAACAAGTCAGTGACCATGTCCGGGCTGAGAAGCCTGTTAGCCTGGAGATAGCAGCCGCTCTTGAGCCTCTGGCTACAGAGGGGTTTGCCTGAATTCAGCTGGCTAAACAGGCGCTAACTGGGATCAGGAGAATGGAGAAGGATGTTTTTTTAGCTCTGTTCTACAAAAACTGTAGATGTATAAATGTATTGATTTTAATAATGTAATATTGATGAGTAAACACTGGAGTAAGCATCACTATTGAAGGACATGCATGGTCCCCTAAAGATGGTTCCACTTGGGCCTGAAATGCGATTTTTCTGAAATGCGAGAAGTGCTCGCTAAGGTTTTAACTTGGAAGGAAACCAAGAGACTCTTCAGTTCTGACTTGCTAGAAGGTCACTCTGACTTTGGGGGGAAGAGGAACGTCCTAGGGGAGAGCTATCGGGAGTTTCCCGGAGGAGTGGGACTTACTGAGGGACGAGCCGAGACCATCCATCACCCTGCAAGCCGCGAACAAGTCCCACTCAAGCCTGACGATGACAAACGGAAGGAGTTTGGTGATGGGCTGGACCACACTAGCAGCCACACCGTGGATATGCTGAAGGGTTGGGCCGTCAAACTAGGAAGACATTTTGGAAGGAAGCTATAGCTGGTGATGACACCCCCGGGCCAGAAGGGGGAGACATAGAAATTGTAGGTCTTCAGAATAAGAGTAATGCATGCGTCACATCATCTGCAGGGAAGAGGTCCTGTTTACCATGCTGCTAGCTTGCTGCACTCCAGAACACCTTATCCCAGGGTCAGAACTTTCTGTCACCACTGTAAAATGAAAACAGAAAAGCTAATTAATGATACTGACTAATTTCCTGCCAAAGTGCAATACATTTAAAAAATGGATTTTCCAGTTATAACGAAATAGCAACTCAGTACATATACAGGTATTTACATATACATTGATACAAATACTGCAGATACGTTTGTCATTCATTTTGTTCCATTAAATTAATACAATATAACACTGAATTATGACCTTTAAGCATAAAGGCTACTTATTTAATTCAAAGCTGAACATCAATAATTAATATTATAATATAATTAATTAGAGACATTGGTGGCTTGTCATGGCTTGAGCATCAATTATTCACCATAATACCTTCAGACAAAAGGGAAATTTAATTTGTTTCACTACTTGGCTTCTTGTCATTCGTTTCCTGTGACATCTCGAAGCGTACGTATAGAGGTCATCATGTGACTTTTGAGGACAGGCAAATATCTGGATCCAATAGTCTTTGCAATTGCATTATTCAGGAACAAATGATACCACCATTTAATCAAATATTTGAATGGAAAATAGATTGTAATTTAAAACCTTGTGACCTTGTTTTGGAAATTGCTTCAGTTTTTCATCCACTGAAAGCCTACAAGTTTTAGGAGAATAAAAAATTTTGACGGACTAATATGCTACTTTACGCAATCATGCTTTCACATAGAGTCTGATAACAGAAACGGAAGGGCTAAAGCAGTTTCTAAAAGCGATTTCTAACATACCTTTTAGGAACCCAATTACCTATATTTTTCCATGAAAAAATTTACCGTAATTGATGGTGTCATTCATCGGTGACTTATTTAAAATTTTGAATCAGTCGCTATGATTCTGCTGCTTATCTTCTGCAGAACCCCATGTCACCTCCTCCTTCACCTCTCTCCGGTATTCTCTGCAGTCCCTTCTGTTCAGTAGATTTTATTCTCCTCTCTTTCCTCAAGGCTTCCCCTGTTATAAATAAAGCTTACGGTAGGTCACCACCGTTCTCCATCTTCCTGGCATCTAAACACTTGACTAATGACCTTTATCTCCTGATAAATATGCCAACGCGGCACCCAGTGACAGTATCGGAATAAATATGCCGTAATAAAATGGTCAAGTTTATTTCTGAGGTCCTATCCATCACCTTAATTTCTTTTATAGTTGTTTGGTGCAACTAAGGTCATCGAACTTGTGTAGAGAAGACTGTGTGTAATTGGGGTGGTGCATTTCTGATACAATCACAGCTACAATGACTATAGGAGAAGAAGAGCAGGTGAAACAGTGATTTATTCCACAGCTTAATATTTAAAACTTCTAGGGCCTCTTATTATCTCATCACATTTATCTGTGAAGTGCTTTTAATTTTGCATGTTTAATATTAAAAGCCATTTTGTAATATCTGGATGTGGGTGAGGGTCTGTCTGTTCTCATGTGGATTTCCTCCGTGTGTGTGTGTGTTTATTTATATATAATATGTATATGAGTTTTATACACACACACACACACACACACACACACACATCTGGACGGGATCATGCTCCACTCTTGCAATATTTGAATTGTATCCACATTTCGCTACGTATTTGCTGTTATAAACTTAACTGTGTTACTATCTGCATCTTAATTTGTACTTGCGATCTATTTTCTTTTGTGTTTAATATGTATTTAAGGGACGGATATGCAGAGTAAGATCGGCATTGTTTACTGCACATGTGACAAATAAGTACTTGAATCGTACATGCATAAGCAGACATGTTACACTCTGGATGGGGTGTGAGTCCACCTCCCGCAGGTGCACACTTCCCGCACACTGGCGTTACGGTCCCGGTTCACCTTCCAGACGTCTTTAAACTGTGGGAGGAAGCTGAATGGGATACCTGGAAGAAGGCATCACACACAAAAGTGTCAAAATATGGCAAAATGCCTCATGCACTAACCCTTTTCCCCTTTATTTAAAATACAAGATCGCAATTATTTCTTTCTGATACCACGGCGCCGCCGACTTCTCGAATCTGACTGGTCAGAAGGGTGTCGATTAATTCTCAATAACACGTAGTGCCAGCCAGGTCAATCACAGAAGTAAGTCGATGCACGATTATAATCTTAAATTCTAATTAGCATTACTTAAAATTCTAGAAGTAGAACACAATTTAAAATGAACGCAAACCAAACAGAAATGTTTAATCATCGTGGAAGAAAGCCTACTTCTACCAGTAAATGCAGTTCCGGCTTGTAAACGTGAAAATAATGTCTTTGTGTAACGTACGTGTAGTAAGCGTAGTTTAAGTGGGTTAATGTGTGACATGAATTGCGTTTTTACACCTACGGCTACTGAGACAAAGAACCACCCGACACGTAACTGTTACCTTAATTTTTTATTTCTGTATTTATCTGCGGCTCTTGCGGCTGTTCCTCCCCAGCACCAAGAACTATTGCAGGTTTAGTTAAGTTTACTATAATAATCAGTTCAGTTGAGTGCTTTAAATGGCTGAGTACACTAAAGACCCGTGTGTGTGCACAAGTGCCCGGTGATGGGCTGGCACCCTCTGCAGGGTATGCACACTTCCAGACAGGTTACAGATCGCCATGACAACCGCAAAGATCCCCTGACACAGGTCGCTTCTGTGAACAAAAACACTGTTATTAATGAGCCGAAGCCAAAGGTGAGAAGTAACGAATTTAAATTGCTCTCATTACTGTTACAGAGTAGTTTTTCCATCTATTCCTATAATATAATATATATTTATTTACATTTTATAAGCTAGTAATTCTATCAGTTTTTATTCCACAGCGGCTCAGTAGGCAGAACTAAAACCTCACACAGTCAGGGTTGTGGGTTTAAATCCCGCTTCTGATCTGTGTGCGGAGTCTGCCTGTTCTCCCGGTGTCACGCAGGCTGTCTCCTGCAGTCCAAAGACATTCGCTTAGCCTAATTGGCGTCTTCAAATTGACCAGTGTGTGTGTGTGTGTCTGTGCGCAGTGTGTGTGCACACGGCAGCAGACGGGCATCATGCCAAGGCTAGACCCCCTGCTCCCTGGGGCAGACTTTAGGCTGGCTCTTGTGACCCTGCTGGGTATAATCGGATGGATGGATGTTTTAGTAGGCTACCTGATTTATTTGCCAATAAATAGGTCTAGTTTATATCTAATAAAGTAAAGTTTAAGAAAATAAACAACCAGTTTCAAAAGCCTTAATTAGAGGGACCTATGACAGCATGGTTTACATATATTACTTTCACACTCAAGTAACCAATTATTGTTAAATGGTTAAGAAAATAATTGTATGAAATAATAAGACACCATTCCTTTAACATTCTATCAACTTAATGCAATGCAATGACCTGTTGTGGTATTTTAAAAAACTACAATTCCCAACAGCCCTGCATGTTTGTTCTGTTGCCATTTTTGGAAGGCGTGATCTGTCGAGTTAAAAGGTATTCCATTACACGATATGTTTCTGGTTATTTATTTAAGTCCCTATGGTACTGAACAGAGATACCAGATGCGTATTTTCTGAAAAATGCATACTTCAGCTTTTATGTGATGCATATCAGGTAAATTATAATATTGAATTATTTACTTTTACAGTACAAAACAGGTGTCAGTACGCAGCAAAAGCTAAATCCTTTGGCAGGATCTTGGCACTTTAAAAGCCTTTGTACAGAAAATAAATGGGGTAAATGTTAATCATTGTATTGATTAAAGAGTTACTGTACGAAGATGATGATTAATTACGTTGCTGAGAGCAAAGGGTTACCTGCGGAGCGTAGAAAATTGATCTGATCTTTTCTTAGAGGTCTGCAGCATTTGGTATAGAAAACATAATTTTATTTCATACCCCACTGAACCAGAAATCTAACTTTTAAAAGTTTAATTAAAGATAGTGCCAGATTCACATCAAATTAATTATAACCATTTTTAAGCATGAATAGCCCAATGGTCCAGAGAAACCAATAAAGACTGTTTACTGACCTATAATGCCAATGTACTTAAGGCCAGACTGACTTTTTTTCTGATTCGTTTAGATCATTGCGTAGCCCATTAGCACAACTGCTGCCCCCGGGGGTGATTACCATTACTAGGGCAAATGATGGGTGACACCAAAATATTCTAACCTTGGTAAAAAAAAAAAATAAAAAATTCCTTCCTGCTCAAAGGAATTTATTTACAAAAGGCAACTTCGTAAACAGAAGTGTGTCGCATTGTTGCAGCCACTAATGTAATAACTGTGAATAATGTAATTATACGCTGTTAACATAATGCATTTCTCAGTTCATAATGTAATAAATGTTGATAATGTAACAACTGGCCAATATTGTAATAAATTATTACATTATCGGCAAAAATTATTACGTTATTGGTTCAGAAAAGGAATTACATTATTGGCCAGTGTACACAAAATTCCGGAACAGAACTGCCACGTTTAACCTAAAAGCCCATTTTTCCCTGTGGCTGTCACTGAACCTTTGGCTTCATCCTCGAGACATGTTCCCAGAACAAAACAAACAGCAGTTTGCCCTGATAGTAAACTGATAGAAGCTCCTAGAAAACCATTCCAAAGCGGCCTTTCCTGATAACAAAGATAAAGTCATGCCTTCTCCTGACTTTTCACAGATTTGATTTCTTGGTTCTGTTCTTAATATAAACCAGCTTCTTCATGGCCGGCTCATGTTGGGCAACTGAGCCAGACTGGGACATTTTCTGAAATTGCCGGTCACGTTAACTACAGCATAGATGGACTTGGTGAGGTAGTACGAAGAACCAGAATTTGTTGACGGAAGTTAATCACCAAATACTATTGCGGCTATTAAGGTCAATCTGATGCAGGCCATTGATGAAATTGGTCAGGGGTCTCCAACTCCGGTCCGGAAGATCTATGATCCAGTATAGGTTTTCTATCCCACCTGGTTTCTGACGAGCGACACCTGTTCTCAGGTATATACCACAAACAGATGTGGCTCATCAGACACCAGGTAGGATAAAAAACTTGGAGAATAGCTCTCCAGAACCAGAGTTGGAGACCCCTGGTAGAGGTCCTATAGTAGTCAACCATACGAGCCAAAAAATGAAAAAAATTGCTTCTTTGAGATTATTCTCCACAATCCTGAGCTAGCGTGCAAAATGTGAGTCCATGGTGAGATATTAGTAGAGAGATGAAAAGCACTATATGAGTGCATCAGTCGCTTGGCCAGAGGTAGGAGAAGGCTAACGATGCTGTTTCTGAATTAAAGCTTGGCTCTGCGGTGCGGCGGTGCGATACAAAGGTCAGCTAATGGCTTTAATCTACAAAGATGACTTCCGCAGACCACCCTAGAATGCCAACACGTCAACCTCGGAGAAGTCGGCCACTCTCAGGTGCACTGGAACCCAATTTGGCCGGCGCTCAAGTCGTAGCTACCTCATTTTTTTCCCCAGCGCTAAAGTTAAATGAATGGCCCAGTCGAAATCACAGAGCTTCTCCAGCTCCTCTTAATTTGGCCGAGGTGCTGCAGTAACGGGAGTCTGGCTCACATTACTGATGCACAGCGATGCCGGCCTCCCTCAAGTCATCAGGGCGGCGCTTGGTGATTTCTTATTCTGGCCTGATTCGATCTATACTCGCCAGGTCTGTCTGCAGCCATCCATCGAGTACAATGTCCCGCTTAGAAAAGAGATTTCTCCGGTTTCGCGGCAGACACAGAAAAGATGTCAAATCACTGCCTTCACATTCTGTAGTGTTTTATTTTTATAGCTAAGAAAACTTCCTTGAGGTATAAACGTGAACCCCTGCAAATGTTTATTTTGCAATATATCTTCGCAGTTGAAGCTCAACAATAGTCCCCAGCATTTGGCACGTGGGCTAATGTTAAGATGCATTAAATTAAATTACACTTATTTATCTGTTCCCCAAGTACTTGTTACACTTGTGTTTATTATTCTGTTTTGGTTTTGTTGCTTTATAATTATGTATGTAACACAGTTTAAACAAACAGATTAAAATAAATGCAGCAGCGATTATGATATATTGGGAAGGTGAGTGACACAGAGGTATCCCATTTTTGCCGAACAGGTTCATAACTCATTTCCGCTAATGCTGCGCTTATTTACCCGCGTGCTTGCAGTCTTCCGCATACATAATTTACCTCCTACATTGTTGCCGCAGAATTTATTAATACGCAATATTTTATACAAAGCTGCAGATTATCCTAGATAATAATTAATCAAAGCCGTAGGATAGCGTTTTCAAGGTTGGGGAGATTATTCATAAAATTAAGAGCAGAGCATATCCAGCGGCAGTTTAATGTATTAAAACTACAAAGCTGGAAAAAATGAGAGTACCCACGTATTCCTGAAAATTCGAGTGCTGCGTGTAGAGATGCTGATCCTGGGTCAGTATCTCTCCACACCGCTAGGATATTTTTTTCTTCTTTCCCCAGTCCAAACTGTGCAAGTTTCAACATTTTGTATCTCGTAAGTATCTCAAATGATAGATTTTAAAGGCTTTTTAAAACGATTTTTTTTTCCTAAGATGCATTTAAGGAAAAACTCGATTTTTCTATCAAAGCTCAAAGGAACGATATCATTTGCCCAGCTCCCTTTCCGTGTCGTTGAGGTTGAAACACCTTCGTGTGCTCACTGATTATGATGAATGTTCATGCATTGACACTTGGCCCTCAAACCCCAAAAAAAGATAATTATTTTTTATTGCAGAAGACATTCCACTCTCTTTAAGCGTTTCTGGTCAAAGATTACATTCTCTATCCAGCCCGAGGGAGAAAGTAAACCCTTTTGTCTTTCCTAACATCCCCCTAGTTTCTGCCGTTAATACGAAAAGCGTGTCTCTGTTTTTTGTTTTTTTTTTTGCCTAAAATGACAGATGTTGTAAATTCACTGGGCAGTGTTGCCAATTAATTATAAGTACATAAAACAGGTTGCGCAAATGCACTTCATTTCCAAAAATATTCGAAAGTCATTCGCCATGGGGACAGGCGGTCTTAAATCTTTATTTTTAAAAAACTTCTCATCATCCTGGGAGTTGTCTGATATTTATTTGAAGCAGGTAATAAAAAATGGTACTTGCGTACTGTAGGGTGTTAGCCAAAGGTCCCTGTCAAATGTGTGCTTTGTATTGTCTCAGAAAACATTAATAACCTCCAGCATGAGCATCTCTGGGGCTCGGCTGGAGCTGTGTGCCGCAGAAGAGGGGCTGTTCATCATGTGTGCTACACGCTAAAACGTGTATTTTTAGGCTAGCTAGCCCTTTGTAGCTAGTGAGTTCCCCGGCTTCGGCAGCAAGGGGAAGGTAAAAACGCAATAATAGCCAGCTACTTTTCGACATGCTTCTGAATGTCATGATCGTCAGAAGAAAATCAGATAAAGGCAACTCAGGCGTACGTATTATAAGAGATGGGTTAAGATAGTGAATAACGTGTCTTTATAACTGGAAGTGGAGATTCGAGAGTCTGTGTCTTGATAAATATACATAAACTCCACAACAACTGAAGATGTAACTTTTTTCCAGTGCTGAAGGGAATTATTTTTTTTGGGTGGGGTGGG
>JAODKC010000051.1:6164999-6178340 GCA_026777985.1 Mormyrops attenuatus | reverse complement strand
CAGTGCTGGACTTCGTGATATCCAGAGCGCCCGCCGGCCGCGGGCGCGCCGCGCGCGGGGCGCCCCGCCCCCGGGGGGCCGCGGGCGCGCGCCCGCGCGCGCGCCCGCCCCCCCCCCCGCCCCCGCCCCGCCCCCGCGCGGCCCCGCGCGCGGCCCCCCCCCCCCCCCCCGAGGCGTCCCAGGAGGAAAGCAGGCCTTGGTTCCTTAACCTTGGATGCTTATTATAAGATGGATAGTTTCAATTATAAAAACACAACTGTATATTTATACAACAATATCCTTTTTACCAGTGTAAACAGCTTTTGATGAGAGCACTCTCTAATCTAATAAATAACGGGAAATGCAGTGGGGCATGAATTTTTAATGGCCGTTTTTACAGCCGGGCTAACGGTGACCCTGGTGCATTTGGCGAGGGGGTCGGGGTGCACTCTCCACGGGACGCCGGTCCAGCCGAACTCTGCTGTCGCCGCGTCATGTGACTGCCCTGTGTCCTCTCTGCAGGAGTAAACCAGAACGCCTGGATGACATGTGCAAGAGCATGCAGAATACCTTCTCATGCAAATATGTCTGTATTATTACATAACTATAATGCAAAAGACGTCCTACTTAACTGTCAGAATGTTCTCATTCTTTAGTTGCCGCACCATATATGTAATGAGTTGGTGGTGACATTCAAGGGCCGTGTCAGCTACTTTCTGAAGTTAATAAAGAAGTTCGTTCTTTTTTGGGAAGCTTTATTAGTGGGATTTATATTTACATATAACATTTAGACCCCTACAGGTACAAGCGCCAGTTTTCATATTTTAAAACGATATGAAAGTACACAGACTAGAAGCTTGTTCTTTAAAAGAGTATTTTGTTTGGTGCCAGCGGTATTAAGGAATATCTTAAGATCGTAAATCCGCAGAGTGCACCTGTTACAAAGCCGTTTCTGCGAGCAGACATTCTGCTCTCATTCTCATCTCTCTCCCGAAATTCTCTCACATTTGGACATAAGTAAATTCATCAGCGGCTCCGCAACAATATTCACAGAGGTTCTGCTTTTTCAGAGTACGGCAGTTCTGTTGTGCAGGCAGTATTTATTTTACAAATAAAAGGAAGGGGCCATTTGCTACCAAGCATTACATTTCTGTCACTAATTACAAGTAGTATGCAAATATGTACAGTACTCACATACTGCAAGTTCCTCCGGTATAATAAAAATATTCTGATTGTATTCAAGCAGTATATTCATAGAATCACATTTTCTTTTTCTGTATATAGATAAACTGTATTAAATAAATGAAAAACGTTAAATGTATGATGGGCCAAATAGATCTTCGCTGTTCATATGATATAATTATGCGTTACATCCCAACCTCTGAAACAGGAAATCTTAGTTTTGGTGTAGGAGTCTCGTCTCTTTATACAATTGCCTTTCAAGTTTTTTATGTTGTCCCTTTAAAGACGTAAAATATATCTCACTGTTATGCTGGTCTTCAGTCAAATGAAGGATGTCTTTCAGCCTTATCACAGGCTTCCTGGAACCGTCGATGTTGAGTGAGAAATCATGTTGACATGATGTTTCAGGGGCTTCAATCGACTTGAAGTCGAGTTCAAGAATGTTGGTTACATGTGAATATCTTTGTCAGGCTATGATGGAAATGAACAAGTCTTTATAAAAAAGAGCATTAAGTTTTCCTTGATCTACTCATTTTAAAGGTCATTGTCATTAAATTTTATTTTATTTTTTTTTGCAAATGTATAGTTATTACAACCTGTCTTTAGTGATTTTTTTTGCTTTTCAGGGTAGCTGCAAATATGGCTTGGTTTGTTCATACGTATAGGAGAGACCATCTGTTTTGCCGCTGATGACAGTGAAAGAGCGGAGATCTTTGGTGGTTTGGGAAATGGGGAATGATTCTTAGCCGAAGCAGGGCAGACGTGGGTGCACCTTTTGGCAGGCCTTTTATTGAGATGTATGTCTCTAATCTGATGTTCGGGGCATGGCTGAGATCACGCGCCCCTTTGGAAACGTGACCGATGGCGGCCGATGGAGAGTGGGAGATCTCCACAAGGTGCTGGAGATTCATTACTGTGGCTGCTCCTGCCCGGCTATCGGCGCCCTGGCCGTCACAGAAACCACAAGTCATAGCCTGCAGCAAGCCAAACTCTGTTATGTCTCCATGAGTTTCACATAAAGGGTCCGTACGACTAAACGGAACAAGCAACACCTCTGAAGTGGCACCATCTCATCTGAGAAGACACGCTGAGGATGTCGTTCGGCTAAGGCATAAAAGAGAAGGTTATGAGTCAGCTGTTCTTCTTGGATTATTGCGTTAAAATCCCATCAATTATCTGTGTCGCTTAATATTTCACTCAAACTGGCCAAAAACAAGACAAAACGAAAGACAGTTGGGGAAAACCCAGCCCTTTAAACGTAACTGTCTTCTGTATGAAACAGCTAGCCATGTTTTGAAAAGCAATTCAACGGCAGAGACATAAGCAGTCATGTTTAATTTACAGTGTAGCTCTTGCTGACACTCAGAGATACTGCATGTGCGAACCAGAGTTTCCTTATGCCAGAAATACCACCTCAGTTCATATTAATGCATATAAATTCAGCCCATAGCTATACCCTAACTCCCAGTAATCCATTCCCAGATATTAATGGTATTAATGAGTATTAATATTAAATGACGATTTCACTTTAATGTTCCAGTCTTGCTTGAGCCATATGCTTTGCATGGACACTCTCTGCCAGCCCCTTTGCCCTGTCGCTCCTGCCCATATGTGCCAGGAAGCCCAGCGGGCTCAGTTTGTGTGTCTGCCCCTCCTTCGGACACCTGTGCCAGGCGGCGGTCACTCGTCACACTGCAGGCCGCGTGGCGCCGCATAGGAAAGAGCCGCCTGGTCCTTGGGCTCTCGCTGTGACTGACTGGCAGCTCAGAAGCCCCTGGCTTTGGTTTTCCGATTGATGCAAGCCGTCGTTCCGTAGATGGAATGACGATCCAAGCTTCTCTGTGTCTTTTCTGCAGTCTGGTCAGTGATACTAATTGTGCAGAACAAAATTTAATATAGCGCACATGATTTTATTATAATAATAATAACAATGACACCAGCAACAATAATATCAATAACGAAATCAATAGCATTTTGTAATGACGATTAAGGTTTAATTATCAGGTGTCTCCTGTTGCATTTTGCCCCCACCTCTTGATTTTATGCCTCTAACACTTGGCATCTAGAAGTCTGAAACAAGAAAGTCTTCTGCTAATTACGCATATATTATCTACCCTGAAAAAACCAACTTAAGCTATAAGAATTTGCTCTGGAATCCAGTGTACTTATAACGAAGGGAATAAAAATGGCCCGGTTTCTGTTTAATTAAGTCATTGAACTGAGAGAGCTTCATGCAACATGGACAGGCACACCTGTCATCTGGCAGTATGGCAGTGGTAACATTCCTGAAGGTTAAATTCTGAAGATCGAGGAGAACATCCAAAACCTATCGCCAAGCTGTAACGGAAACCAGCAGGCCAGTGATAAATCTACTGTTGATATCAGTGTTGCACATATTGAATTGAGCTGTTTGCACTTATTACTCAGGGCAATTTGACTAAATTAGTTCCAAGCTCTAAATCATCCGCTTGTTTACTTGATCCTATATCAACAATGCTAATGAAGGACCTTCTGCCCGAAATCGGCGAATCCACATTTATCTTTATCTTACTCGAGTCTTCTAAGATATCTGTAATCAAAGTTCTACTCCAGAAGCTTAATCCGCCGATAGGCCGATCTCAAACACGTTGTCTCGTATCAGATCTGCTGGCAGAAAGCGGTGAGTGCGTAACCTACCTGCCTGCCTGTATTTGGTAAAATGACATACAGACCACCTGTCGGTCTGTGGCGTGGTGGCGCGTGAGCACAGACCAGCCACAGAATGAGCTGCTGTCTTCTGCATACCGTGGGCATTTATTTGCTTGCCTTATCCTGTCTTGAATTGAAATTCCACTGTCGATGTGATATTTTGCCCGTGTTTTATGAAATGGATCAAGACGCCTAGGCTTTTAGCGGACTATGGGCTCAGGCCATCCCTGTCAGAGCGTTATCAATTTATTAGAGTAAGTGATTAATCTATAAAATATTCAGTGGCCAGGTGCGAAGCACCACGGGGCTCTCTGCGGGCTGTGCCATGTCTGCTATCTCTCGGGGATGTTATTAGCAAGCATGACATCGCCGATATATCTGCATGTTTTTTCTTTCAGAGGTAGAATCCTGTAGAAGTCAGTGTGAATGATTCCGGAATGCTGCCCTGTGCATTCATTATTTTAAGATTAGATCGTCATAATGCTCAGCTTTCTGGCTCTTCAAATTCCTCCCTGAACTGTCTCCAAGTGGTGTAGAATTCTTATTAGACACTCTGCCCTACATTTTCTTCCCGCCGAATGTTGAGCTGAATATAAATTACTACTTCTTGACTTTAAAGGGCTAAATGGTACCAATGTATCTTAGTAACTTTTTTTTTTTTGTCCCGCACACTCCTTCTTGATTACTTTTTTCTATCTTCTACCAAGAATTGAGTTCAAAGGCAGTGGAGATGTCTCATGTATAGGGCTCATCTTTTATGGAATAATCTACCTGCACTTGTTTGGAATCCGCACGTCTTTAAGTCTGTATTTTACAGCGTGTAGATGAAGGTGTAGAGCAACTGATAGCTCCTTATCATAGAGCTGCTGGTGAGCTCAGCAGTCAGACTGTCATGCTAACATTGCGTGTAATCACCGCCATGTGGCCACGCCGGTAACAGCACTGCTCAGACGCTCATCTTTCAGTAATATCCAGAAAAAAGGTCAGCCGCCCCCCTACCGGATGACCAAACTGGATCAAATGACTTTCTATACCATTGGACTTTAGATCTGTGATTTATACATTTAAAGACATTTTATCTCTCTGCTTTATTGCTGAAGGGATCAAATATTTTTCAGTTTTCCGCATACAGTATTGGCATTTTTTTTTTTCTATTTTTCGATCGCCTCCGGAAGAGGTACTCCATTAAAAATGATTGAGCGATCAATAGATTAATTGATCGATTCAGTATTAAAGACTTAAGTAGCCGGCCTTGCTAAAATACATTACATGCACACTAATCAGTCATGTGAACGTTATATTATAGGAAAAATGTCTTGACGAGCAGTTTGAATGTGCTTTGGAGGGGGATTACAATGCCAAAGTGTAGAAAAACACTAGGGGTTCCATCAGGAAGACAAATGACTCTTACAGGAGTGGTTAAAGTGGTCCAGCTCTGTCAAACCTGACATTTTGATTTCTGTTTAGAGCACAGGATTTTTTTCTCAGCGAATTACTTAGAAGAACTTGAGGGAGAATAGGGAATGCCCAGCTGACAAAAACATTTAAAAACACGACAATACCGTTACACTTTCTGACAGTTAAATTGATAAAGCACGCATCACGCATAATTTTCAGTTTTCTTTTCTGCAAATCTCCCGGATGAGACGAACACGACCGATTTTCACCGTTTTTTTCCATCTGTGTCTTTGTCTCCATATATTTCCCTCTTCGGTGGAGCTTCAGGTTTTTGCTAAAACGCACGACATGATCCTTTGTTACATGTTACATTTTCCTGTAGGTTTTTCAAGACTCCAGCGAAACTGCGAAACGTAGCGAGATATGGCAGCAGGCCTGGCCGAAAGATGGCTGGTGAGAAACAGCTAAGTGTGAAATCCAGGTCGGTCCTGGAAACTTCAGCGAGACCCTGTAATTGTCACCATCCATCTACCCGTATACCATAACTGCACTGCACCCGACCCAGGAGACGAGACAGGGGATGAAGCCCGGATTGGACGCCAGTCCATCGCAGGGCACACGCTCAAACATGCAATGTTCAATTTAGAGATACAAATTCGCCCAGCCATATGCTTTTGGAAACCTGTACAAGTGTGAGGGACACCACACAGAGCAGGGGCCGGGAATCAATCCCCCAAATGTTCAGGTGCGAGGCTTCCCATAGATACACCATCCTGCCCACTAATTGTGACCTCTTTTTTTTTTTTATTACCTTTGCACGTCTTTGTCAGACGCTAACAATGCCCACTGTGACTAATTCAGACAGACACGAGAACAGAGCAAGTCACTAACTAGGTTACCACGGATGTGAGACCAGCCCAGTTCAATTACATTTTTCCCCAGACGTAAATATGTCGGCAGCAAATTAACTTAACAGAGTGCTTATTTAGACACGACCGCTACAAACAGAGAAATATTACAATGGCGGCACATCTAAAATAGAGGTTTATGGACCGAGAGCTGGCTGGGATCTATTGCAGATGGAGAGACACAGTAGTGTTGATTTCCTGTCATGTTTCCATGCTGTTCCTGAAATAGAACTGGGAGTGGCTTTCGGGGCAGAATATCATATACATAAATATACATCTGCTTTATTTACACTGGAGATTTACAGTCTGTTCCTGTTGACATTCACTTGAAGCGATGGGCTGTCCACATGTGTGAGACGTTACAGACGATACCCTGGGCACATGCTAAATGCCGTTTCTGTGCGAGGAAAAACAGCCCAGATTCGTACTGACACCCATAATCCAAGTTATACGTAATAAAAGGTCTGGTGGAGACCAGCAATAGATATGTACAAACGTTGAACTGCATACTTATGCATATACGATGAAAATGGATATTTCCAACTGATAGATTTTGTTAGTAGTAATTAGTAGTAATGAACGTGGTACAATAAACCGTACTGGTGGTGGACTGACAAATGGACCATGCACACATGGAGAGGCTTACTTTGTGCCTGATGGGACAGAACCCTGCTAACGTGTCTCAGTCTGAGCCACTTGCTGTGCGGGGAAGTGCAGACATTGGCCCATTTAGTGCTGTTTCAACCCGACCTGCTAGGTTTTTTTTTTTTAATATATATAATTTTTACTTCTGTGCCGACTGGAAGTCCTGCAGACCTGGGAAGCATTTGTCCCATCCTGTTTCAAGGGCCTGTGGGAGTTTTACTTACACAAAAATGTTCTGAGGGCAGAATGAAAAGTGATTGGTTGAGGGAGATAACCAATCAGATTGTAGAGGAGGTGGGTCCAAGCAACTAGAGTAGGCGGGACCAAAACTTCTGATTAGTAATATCTGACATCTGACCAAGATCTGATTGGTTATCTCTCTGAACCAATCATTCTTTTTTTCTGCCCTCAGAAAGAAATTGTGTAAATAAAACTCCCATGAGCTTTTCAAGGGGCTGTCCCCCCTCTTTGGGGTTGAAGCCACCTTATCCTGTCGTATTGCCGACCCGACCAGAACCAGACCTCAAAACATAAAGCATCAAAACAACATCATAAATACTGCTCTCACACATGAGTATACAAATAGAAAAATGAGTCTTTATATACACTGATCAGTGGTTTTATTGATTAAAGTAATCTACGATTTCAACATGTAGTTTCTGCAATAGATACTCTAGACATTTTGTGGCAAATGGGATTTGTGTTCTAATTCTGAGCCTTAAAGGTCACTTTAATTTTTTACATATGTATATTTATTAATATTATAAATATTTCTAATTTTGTGAAATCATATACATGTTACAATTATTGTCACTTTTATTTGACAGTATAGTATGTGTCATTTTATAGTTAATAAAAGTATAATCCTCCCATAATATATGCAAACGTATATTTAATAGCATGTTTCATTCTTCTGCACTTTAGGTATAATGGATATTAGTTTACTCTGTTTTTATGTATCACTGTTGTCCACTGTTGTATATAAATAGTTTCTCATTTGCTGTTGCTGGACTTTCTACTTTTTGAAAGATCTTTAAAACTGTGGAACTCAGCTGTCTTCCTTATTCATCCTTTTTGTTCCGAAAATAAAATGAGAATCACTCGGACACCCCCTCCCCCACCCGTGCTGAATTATGTCTTTGACCTCATCCTTGACACCCCCAAAAGGCAATCTCCGAGGCCTGTCAGACGGGGGTGATTTCCCTCTGATCGAGAAGTGCGTCCAGTCGTCCAAACACAGTCACGCAACGTTCATTTTAACTGTGGAAAACAATGAACAGACATTATTCATTTTCCTTGGGCTTGCTTGTTTATTTGTTAATATAGTTTTGCTGTGTGGTCATGCCTTTAAAATGTGTCCCTGTGGTGTTTGTCCTGAACAGAGGAGTTGCCATTCTAGACTTTATGGTATATCCTGAGAGATTTCATTTTTTAAATTCTTTATTGTGGGCTGTCACTAAAGTGGCTAAAGAGTTTAAAGACTTACGTGGTGACATAAGAGTTACAAGCAAAGTTCTGTGCTGTAAATGAAGACGTACAGTAATACTAATTTTCAGTTTTAAATATGCCTCTAAAGTAAAATACGCCTTTCCCAAAGTAAAATTGTATAAAAAGCAATTTGTAAAAAAAAATCATTGTCTGAAAACAATTACAATAAGCTGTTCCCTTCTTTATCCGCAGTCTCCTTTCATGTTTATTGACTTTATGTTAAATACACAACGGCTATGATCTTTACATAAACCTGCCCAGTCAACCAGAAGAAACACAAATAAAACATTTTCCCGCCAAACCTTACTTAATTTTCTGTAGCTATCGATCTTGTACTTTTCCTTTTTTGAATTTATTGTTGTTGTTGTTTTTTTTTGCGTTACATTTTCCTTGCAGCCCCGGCTTCTGAGTAGGCTGATTTTTTTAGCCCCTATTTGCCTTTGCTGTGGTGCCAACCGCCATATTTGGCACTCTGTGGTAATTCTCCTGCATGCCGTTCACCATTGTGTTAGCTGCAAACTTAACCTCCCCATGGAGAACGCGCGTGACAGGTGCATCGCATGGCTAGGCCAGAAATACTTGGCGGACGCATCCCTCGTCCCTATTTCATGTTTTTTTTTTTTTTTTTTTCTCCCCCCACCATTTGTGTTGGTTCACTGCACATGCTAGGCCTGGGGGGGGCGCTCACTCCATCTCCCCGGGCAAATCTCATCATTAGATGAGTCTCTCTCTCACATTTCCAAAACTCTCCCTCCCCCAAATTGCTCCTCGGGGAAAGCGGAGTTGCATGGCTTGTTATTTGAAAGCACTCGAGACTTTTACGCAAAATAGCTTAGTGACGATAACCTGAACAGCAGACACATACAGATACAGCATTGAGCAAAAGTCACAGGCAGTCAAAGAAAATGTTTAAAGCTATTTATCTGGGTACTAAGTGTCTATTTGCTCAAAAAAATGCATTTATCATTAGAATATATGAAAGTTAATAGCAGCACAATAAAATAAACAAGATTTCTTCTCTTCTCCAAAAAGTAGGTATCTAGTTGGATGGCTCTATGAACACCGCTTCAGTTCCCAAACCTCTCCTCAGGGGCACCTCAGCCATTCCACGTATTTGTTAAATTTTACCACCTGCTCAATTAATTAATGAATTTTAATTAGGTAGATAATTCAATGAGACACTGATTAGCTAAACAAAGTGTGCCAGTCATTGAGTGAAAAAATATTTGGACATGTTAAATGGTTCCTGTAAATACTGGGGTGAATTTAGGAGAGGTTTTGAAATGGCTAAGAAAACATACCTTGACAGACATTATATCATAGTTTTACACCAACATGAAGATCATTTAAACATCGTGCCTAAGACTTTTGCAGAATACTGTATATGTTCAGTTATGCAAGCATGTATTAACGTAACTGAAACTCAGACCATTTTGTGCGTAATTGAACAGACCTTTAAATACATGCCTCACAGTCTCTCGAATTTCTTTTCTTACATAACTACTTCAACTGCTTCACATTCTTTTTCCCCAGTCTTGCATGCAGGGCTCAGTTTGAGTCCTGCCACAGCATTTAAATTGGCTTGAGTTCTGACTCGTCATTCCAAAACATCATATTTCTTCTTTTTGATCTAGTCTGTGGTAAGTTTGCTAGAATGTTTAGCATGACCGTCATGGTACGATTTATGGTGCAGCTTCAGCTCTAAAGCAGAAGACCTGACCCTCGATTCCAAACCCAAATCTTGTTTTCAGTTCTCCCAGGCAGTTAGTTTAATAATTTCTGATTCTGATTGGCCAGAGGCTTCACACCTGGTTCCCAGGTAAAGGAAGGCTAGAAAATCAGCAGAACTCTGCCCTTGAGGAGCGTGATTTGAATGGCCCTGGTCTACACAGTACTGCGATGTTTCCTCAGGTGTAGGGCGTCCATATACAGAGCATGACTCCCAAGCAGTCATGCCTGAAAGCTAAGATAAGGTAGCCAGAAAAATCCTAGATTATCCAGGTGGTCTTTCACAAGCTTAAGATGAGCTTATATGTCCTTTCAGGTCTGTTTTGATCATGAACTTCAGCAGCAGAGACCTGCAGATCCTTGGAAATGGTCAGTATGGATATTTCTAAATGGAAACCAACTTCGTTTGCTAAGTGCATTATACTTGTGGCAATTCATCTGGTCATGTTTAATAATAAATAAAAAAAAAGCCAAACAAGTGACAGTGAAACCGCAAGACATGACGCTCTAAAAGGTCAGTAGAGAAGCGCAGAGCTCATGATACCATAGATGGCTCTATTAACTAGCTTAATGTAAAGTAGAACATGCATATTGAGAAATTATACATCTAGTATACTCTTAAGTATACTAGAAGTATAGCATACTCTGAAGTATAGTTCATGTTAGAACAATTGACATAGAGGATTATGCATTCATAGAGGGATTGTAATGAATCTAAGGTGGTTTGAGAAGCAGAATGATTCTGGTACAGGAGCTGCTGTAGCCTCTGATTTTGCTTGATCTACATTTTTTTCTGGAAGTGAGTCTTTGGAGCAGGTTGAGTCCTGGGTAGCGGCAGACTCGCCAGCAGACTTCCTTACTCTGGAGTTCTGGGGGGGGGACTACAGCCAATAACCTTCTCAGCAAATTCCAAAAAACCTTGTAGTTTGTCCTTGAAAAAGGGCATAGAAGCGGAGCCAAATCGGACAGTGATGGAGGACGCCTTATGAGTCTCTGCAGTCGCGCCAGGTGCGCTGCCTTTTCCCGCGAGTGTCTGTGAGGGTTTTTGTTCATTTTGAAAGCACCTTGCAAGCCACCGGGCTTATATTTCTGCGGCTAAGTCTGGTATTTTCTAATAAAAACTGATTGGTCATCTGTCCCGGATTTTCACTTTTGACGAGCAAAAACAAACATGTGAGCAGCATCCAAAATGCTGTTGACAGAAGATCATGCGTGTCTCTGGAATAATTTTGACGCATGTGCACATATATGTAGAGTCTCGGTAGTCCAAAATTTTGCCAGTTCATATACTTTTTGTCATAAAGTGGGCTGATAAATCCCAACACATCTTAGGATTCTTTTATAACCCTTAAGTGTACACATAACACTCGTTCTGAAGGCTTCTTTAGAGCAGAGCAGACTTTAAATTACACTAATACGCATAAAGTCAGGTGGCATGCTGGTGCCTTGGTTAGCACTGATGCCTCACACCGCTAGCACCTTTGCTGGAGTCTCTGTCATGGCTCTGTGTGTGTGGAGTCTGCATGTTCTCCCCGTGTCGTTGTGGAGTTTCCTCTGGATACTTTGGTTTCTCCCCACAGTCCAAAGACATGCTGAGGTTAATTGGAGTTACCAAATTGCCCGTAGGTGTGCATGTGTGAGTGTGTCCTGCAATGGGTTGGCGCCCCATCCTGGGTTATTCCCTGCTTTGCGGCCGTAGCCTCTGGGATAGTCTCTGGACCCCCCGTGACCATGAATAGAACAAGTGATTTCAGAAAATGGATGGACGTACAAGGTTAGTTTACATTGCGTTAACCAGAAGAGGACCACCTTACCCTTTGTACTGGGTCTTTCATTCATCAGATGAAAGTCTGATGCGTCAATAATAATATATATATAATGAAATAATAAAATATAGTCGGTGTGATAGACAGTATGGCACAAATAGAGAGAAGTAAAGAGTATGCACTGATTACACAAAGATTGTTTTTAATTATCAGTAATTTCTTTGCATTCAATGCAAAGAGTTCTGCCATAATAATGTACGGCCGCTTTTGTGTTCTGTAGCTGCTTAGTGACATTCTCTCAGCGACAGACCATACTGGAGAGAGGAACCTGGATTAATGGGTCTGTCTTCTTTTTCTGTCATTCTGGGTTTCCCATGTACTCACTTTGTGTCCCTACTAATATCCCGTGGATCAGCATTTTTAGTTAAAGCGGAGAACTTTTCAAAAACCTCTTAATCTCAGGAGCAATCGCAAGACGCTATTGTTCCAAAGCCAATATCTTACCAGAGACCTTGGACGGCCACGCAGCCAATCGCTTATCGTTCCTTTTCTTCTGACGGCCCTCTGCACGTTCAAAGGGATACAAATGTGTTTCATCTTGTTTAATGTTCTCAGTGACATGTTAGACTTCCTCAGTAACTGAGTTTTTGCTATCTATGCTGCCATTTGTTGACACTTTTTTTACTTCCCTCAGGTAATTCAGTACTGCAGTCGACTGTGCAACTGTTTTGCTTACATTAATTCATAATAAAGAGTGTAATGTACCTGTTCAGTTTCAGTGCTAAGGCTTTTTTACAGTGTTTTTGGATAATATAAACAGCGAAAGGTGGCCATCTGTTCGTGCAAGTTTACGGAGCCTTGGGTTATTTTACTTTAGGCTCTGTGAGGATGTTCCACAGTTTAATTTCGAGGTCTGCAGCTGTCCTTGTGTCAGCTGCCGTCGAGGACGTTTAATGTGCAAAACCGGTAGCAGGAGAATTGAATCAGAAACATCAATTTTTCTAAGCTGAGGAGGTTGTTAAAAACGACATATTTATCTTTTAACAGATGTCAACTAGCCCGCAGTAGCTATCTCCATCAAGAACAGGTAGCATAGCACCTGGCAGAGCCGTCGGCGGAGATGGATAATGACCCTCTGCGCACGTGAGTCGCTTTCGTTCATACGAGACAGAAACCAAGGATAGGCGGGTCTATCGTTCACCAACCCTGGGGAGATCCGAAAAACAAGCATCCAAAAAAAAGTGACATAATGTTCCCTGTGACATGGTTAGACTGCGTCAAAACTGCCTTTTTTGGAAGTCTGTGCTGACATTTGTTGACATACATTTTACTTTCCTGGGGTAATTCAGTACTTCCCTCAGGAAATGTAACATTCCTTGCACTGTTCCTGTTTATTGTTGTTTATTATTTATTGCTGTCTGTCTGTTACTGTCTAAATGTGTAAGAGGAAATCATGAAGTGGGTAAAAACAAAAAGAAACTATACATGTACACTCACCTAAAGGATTATTAGGAACACCTGTTCAATTTCTCATTAATGCAATTATCTAAGCAACCAAT
>JAODKC010000051.1:6149705-6164948 GCA_026777985.1 Mormyrops attenuatus | reverse complement strand
GTTTTTGCATTTTTAGTTTTTTCATTGCAGTCACAGATTTTTATTAAATTGAGTTTTCCCTTATGGGGACCAGGAAACAGGCCTCCATAAGGGAAAAAGATGGGTATTCATCACGTTGTGGGGACATTGTGTCCCCATAGGGTAAGGTACACCCGCTCTCACACACACACACACACACACACACACACACACACACATACACACAGCAGAGCTTTCACAAAGTATCCGCGGGTCATCTGAAATGGTCTGAAACCATTAAGAGAGATGTAACTCAAGCACGATACGCGAGACTAATGAGTTTCCTGTGAATATTGGTCTTCATTGTAAGTGAATTAGTGCCGTTTCTTTGTTTTACTGTAGCAACAATTACGCTCTAACCTAGAAGATAGTAATTATGCTCATTTGTCTCATGTTCACAGCTAAATAGGGAGGATGCAACTACTCTTAAAATATTATACACATGAATTTTACAAAACACTCCATGTCCCATATATGCGCTTTTACCATTTTACTGTAAGCCTACCTATAAAAGAGGCAGCAGAATACAATGCAGAGGTGATTTAATTGGTGCCACTGCTGGGTTATGGAACTCAGACATTAAGTTAATTGCCTACTTAGTGTGAGCAGAAGCAGTAACTGTCTAAGGTCGGTAACTAGGTGAATTTAGCTATTTTCCCTTGTTTCGATCCATTAGATATAGGAGTAGCGTGACTTATGAAATATGTTAATGTGAGATGGTGTGGAACATCTATGATCAATTGCAACTATAGATATACTTTTTCCTTTTAGCAATTCCTGTTTTTCTGCTCTCGTAAACATTTTAGCACCTCCCTCGGTCTGTACTCACTGGTTCGGCCTACAAGTCAAAACTTGCCAGCCGGCAAATGGTAGCAATAGCTTTCGAGCCGCCGCTGTTTTGATTAAAAGAGCTACAATGTATCAGTAAACAAAGTGACCACTGTGAACCAATCCAATTACAGTTTTTTTTTTTTTTACCTTTTGGCCTTTTCCCGCTCATTAAAGTATCGTAAATCTAAAAATACGAGAAACGTAGCAAAGCCGTATTGTAAAATACTCCAGGGGTGACAGTCAAAGTAAAGGTTTTGCGCTACATTGAAAATAATGCGAAGAGAAACCTGTTATATAGCAGCCTAATTAAATGAACACAGTTCTGACATATTGACAGGCTGACCTGTGGGACTTCTTTGCCATTAATATTATTATTATATTTTTCTAAAGTGCAGGACAAAATGTTGTCTTGTTGACAATGTTCTGAAATGTTTGGCAGAAAGGAGTTTGTTAACGACTACATGTTAAATTGTGAACTCATTACATTGGATCCTTGTTTTGAATTGATGGGTTTCATAATGTTAGGCATATACTTTGAATGTATATAATGTATTTGCTAAGTTTTATGTAATGAGGGTGGACATATATTCTATCAGAAGGCATATATGCTAGGCGGCTACTATATTATATACACTTGTTCACACAAACTTCATGTTGCTGAAAATTAATACAGCTCTGTAGAACATTGAGACCACTCTATATATTTTTTTTTAAATCTGCATTTTTAAATCCTGGTTTAATCCTGGTCCTGCTGGCAGAAGGCTACGCTGAGCAGCAGGTTACTTCCAGGCTCAAAGTTTCTAAGATGGCAGTACGCATGAACAAGGTGAAGCAGGAGACACTGGGAACAACCAGAAACCAGCAGGAGCCCTCTACCTGGCTGGTAGCCCTCTAATGCCAGAGATGACCGTCAACTTATTCGACAGTTTGTCATGAATCACAAGATCATATCAAGTGACCTGCAAAAGGAATGGGAGACATTAAGTGCAGGTGTGAAGTGCACTGCTAGGGCAGTTTGTATCAGGCTCCTAGAAGCAGGACCGAAGTCCCATAAAACAAGGAAGAAGCCCTTCATTAATGAGAAACAGAGGAGAACCAGGCTGCAGTTTGCAAAATATATATATATATATATATATATATATATTACACAAGAATTTTGCTGTGGTCTCTTAATTTTCTCCAGAGCTCTGTGTGTAGTTTACATGCAGCGTTCACTGTCTACGCAGCTGTGCACCAGAACAGCTAAGTGCATCATCTAAGTCATTTTAAAGATTTCATGACTCTTGGTGCCAGCCGTGGTGGTTCTGGCATTAAGAAAACATGGCTGTCCTGAGGTTTTCACGCAGCACAGTGTCTGGAGCGGCAGTGAACAGCATTCAGCCAGAGGTACTTCTGGAGACGAGAACACCTTGTTAATGAGAGAGGTCAGAGATGGGCCGGATTCGTTAACGCTCACCGGAAGGCCGCACGTGGGGGGAAAAAATAACAGCTCAGTACAACGGTGGTCCGCAGAAAGGCTTCTCTGAATATACAACTCGTCTACCCTTTAAGTGGTTCTGACAGGGCCGGCCCTTGGTGTTGTGGTGCCCCCCACCCCCCAGAGCAGCAGAAAACAAATTCTGTCAGTTCATTTGTATTAAAGACATTTCAGTAGCACAGGATGTCTGACTGCTGACTAGCTAGCTGACGTCCGTTTCACAAGAAAAGTACTGAAATATTTAGAGGAATGTAAATAAATGTAATTCCACAGAGTGCAGCCCAGTATGTTTCTCCTGATTAGTTTCACTCGCCGTTTTGCCCCCCCCCCCACCAATCAAATGGCGCCCTAGACAATGACCTATGTCGTCTATGGGGGGGCCAATCCTGGGTTATGGGGACAAAAGGGGAAAATACCTGAAATTGCATAAGCATACCTAATAGTGTGTGTGTGTGTTTGTGTGTGTGTGTGTGTGTGTGAGCATGTGAATGTATGTATGTGTGTATGAATGTATGTGTCTGGTCATATATATTGCTTATATGAATGTATATATGTGTGTGTGTGTGTTCAATGCAGACTTAAAATTCAGTAATATAGTCATTTTTGTGTAGCAGCATGACTTATTAAATCTGAGAGGTCACTTCATTATTTCGGATTTCTTTTGGAAAGGGGTCAGGAAGCGACAATCTATGATCTGATTCATGGAGTGATTTACGCTTACGATAAACCTTATAACACGGTGTGTCCTGCTGTTGGAAAATATTCTAAAATTATACTGTGAACGAACAGCTGTCCTTTGGCTGTATGTGGGATAAATTCATGCTGTAATTTATTATACTTAATACATGTATATGTTCATCTATGGATAATTGTATCCCTGGAGCAGAATACATCACTGATGCTAATTGCTATCCAACTCTACCTTAAACCCTGCACTGTTAGAGCCTCCTCTATATTTAAATTATTGGAAATTGTTCACTTTTATGAATATCAGCTAATTTTCTGATTTCTGCCTTTCATTTTGAAGGATAAAAGACAAGTTGAGTAATTAAAGTTACATTCTCTAGGCAAGTGTCAGTGTAGTAAGTAGAAATTAGTGTTTTAGAAATTTTAACAATAAGAATGTACCAGATAGATCATTTTCATACACCAAATATTGTCCAGAAATCAAGGATGCAGTTACTCAAGAGTGATTTTAAAAATTAGTGCAGTAGTAATGAAACTGATCGGTTAAACCATTTTAACTCTGCGTCACACGCCATTGGCCGAGGCTTCATAATTTATTCTGTCACTTCAAAGCTGAGTGGCTCTTAAACAGCATGGAAGGCGCCTAATTGGCCATTTGACCTTCACACCTTGGATTCAATTATATCAGTTTACTTTGCTCTTCACTGCTTTACCGGCTATTCTTCATAATGAAAACGGGATTTCATATTGTTCCCAGAAAATGAATCCATTATTAGCCAACGGAGCACAGGGGTCGATTTTCCGAATCACGGATAATGACAAAACGTGTTGCGGCCACATGGCGGGCTGTAGCGTCTGCCGGCGTTCCTCGCTTCGGCTTCGCTTCCGGGACTTTGCTGTGTGCCGGGCTGGACATTTTAGCCCAGGTGACGGCTCTCAGGCGGCTGTGGCAACCGGTGGCCAACTGTTGACGATGCTAGCATCGCTGAGACCATGGACGATGCATCAGAGAGCTCAAGCCCTCTACACACGCTTTGAATATAACAGCTAATGTCATCTCGTCTGCCACAAATGGGCTGTTTGTTTCTCCCAGCTTCCTGAGGGCTTCAGAAGTAGCTGGTATGCTAATAATAGCATCAGGCTACAACTCTGTTAGCTACTTTTGATCTTACCTGCCTCCATCCAAAGAAGCCAGTCCCTCCACCCCAGACAGCTGTGTGACAGGTGATCTATGGTTTTCTTCATGTCACTAATATGTGACTAATAAGACGCAGAAACTGGGACATGGTCCCATTGGACCCCAACGTCATCTCCAGTGTCTGGTTCTCCCAGCCAGGAGAGCTTTGGTATCGGCTGGATCTGTTACTCGTGCCATGTCACGGTTGGCATCACCTGTGAGAAATTTCCCCGTGCCTCGGATGTCACGGTGCCCCTGGCTTCCTGTTCAGCGCCAAGTGATTGTCAAGTACGCTTGGTCCCACGCTTGGTCCCACGCTTGGTCCCACACTTGGTCTCACGCTTGGGCCCGTTCTTAAAAAACCCAGCGGCGGAAAGTTTACATTCATATTTCAAAACAACTTGCTTTCAGCTTGTGACGAGTGAAGGTCCTTTGAGGATTTGATCAAAGCATATTGTCTTCGATAATGACAGTCTTGGTTTCAGTGTGGTTTTGCTGAAATATGATTGCATGCTTCTCGCAATCCAGAATCTGCATTTTTTTTCATTCTTCCCTCTTTTCATTTTATATGTCAAATATGGCTTTTAAGAATGAACTTTAGCATTTATCTAAGCTTTGCCTGCCTTAATTGAAAACAATTATATGTCAAAACTCGCCGGTAGAGTCCATTCATGATCGTAATGTGATCAAACACATCAAGCTCAATAAAAAATAAATTATATAAGACTCCTTTTAGAAAATTAAGCAGTAAAAATCTTCTCATCCACGATAAGGATTATACTAAACTGGCCGAACTCACAAATAATAACAAATAATAAAATAGAAATGAAATGATATTGGAAACCACTAAGGGAAGTAGGTCAAACCTTTGCCCAACATACTCCTGTTTGCTGGCTTCCCGTTTCTTTGCTTGGTACCACACAAAGACCCTCGTGAAAATAAATGTAAAACACTTTTAAAGTAAAGGCTTGGGGTCTGCTCCATGAATGACGTGCAGAGATGTGTCTCAAAGACCTGGCTTTATAAATCTCCATGGACTCCTCAGCTGACAGAGGCTTGGGGGTCATGCGGAGGCCTCGCCGTCGGACTGAGGCCGCCTCGCTGGGCCTTTAGTCCCTTCTCCAGCTCTGTGTGTCTGTGTAGCAGGCAGGCAGGGAGTCTAACCCTGGGCGTGACTTTTTGTAGCTGAACAGGGTGCATCTGTTTCTTAAGAGGCTGCATTTCCCCTCCTAAAATCACCACGGTGAACTGGATGTTCCCCTGAGCATTGATCTTTGCCAGTACCTTTTACAGGTCATATAATTCACTATAAAGGTTATAGAAATGCTTTTAGAACTCGAAAAGGTCCCGTGTGCTCGCTGACTCGCCCCTTGCTAATGTATTTAAATATTTAAAAATAAAAAATGCAAGATTGAGATCTGAGATTTTTTTGCCCGCCGAACTATTTCATGTCCTTCAATAAAGTACTCTGAGAAATGTTTCAAGGACTCAGGAATGCAGTGGCCTGTTCAGAAAGTTCAAATATTTGAGGGATGTCTACTGCAGTTTCTCCAGAAACAGTTTTTTCCTCTCCTGGACTTAACTAGCTACAAAAAAACACACACACACACACACGCATGCAATTTCCAGGCGGCCCTGACTTGAGTACGAAACAAGTCAGAATTAAATTTATCTCCCCAGAAAGAGTAAGCAAGAATAATTTTGGATGTGCGTTTCAGAAATGGGGTATAACTCAGCAGAATATTTCTAGAGAAAAAAATTAAAATGAGACCAAAAATAGGTAGACCAAAATAATGAGCAAGCGATGTGAAGGAGGAGCAGTAATAGTAGAATGCTTTCATTTCATTATTGCAGCCATGGTAACTGTTGCTATAGTGTCTAACAGAGTGTTCGGGCAGGAAGATTTTTCTGGAAACGGAAGATATTTATACAGCATAACTGATGATGATGAGCCCTGTCAGAGTGATTAAACAACAAGATCCTGCAGATCTGTTGACTATGGGAGCCTGTTGTGCTTCCTGTAGGGTGATAATAATGAACAGCCTAAATTTTTGATTGGCGACCACGCTTTAAAAAAAAAAAAATTAAACTCGATGTAACTCTTTTTTTTCCTCCCCTCTGAGTACTTAGGGAGTACCTGCCCTGGGAAAAAAATGACAAAATTGTTTTTTTGTCTAATTGCCTAATAGGTTGGCTCACTAGTATGGAATATGCACTACACACAATCTTTGGTTACGAATATATCCTTGTATGCTTTGGTACATGTAAAAAGGGGGATGACAGTACTAAAAGGGAACAAAGAATTTTGTCTATATTGTGTTTCGACACTCTGCCTGTCTGTGGTTCTAAAAAACATAATATAAAAGGAAACAGTGACAGTGTCTCTTTTTGAGAGCTGAGGTGCAGATCAATGATTCTTAGTCCTGTAAACACACCTTCACTTCACAACAGAGTGCCTTGATTTGATTTCTTTTCCCTCTTTGGTCATACTTAAAAAGATTTTAAGGTTACGCACTTACAGACGCTTATAACCTTTTAAAAGTTCAGTCTTGCATGGATCAAAGCTAATCTGTTATTAGTTTAATCAGATTTTCTCTGTTGTTAGGATTTTGATGAATATGAGATTGCATTTAATAATGAAGGGAATACAGATCGTTTGAAATAGGTCACAAATTTTCGCCATCGTACCTGTACAACGTATCTCAAAATATGTTGATTTCCCCATGAATGATGGGGAAATTCGCAATCTGCTAGAGGGGAAACATCTGATAATGAATCATCTTCTCTGTTATGTCCACCTCTCATCCAGGATCTCTGTTAACATGTTTGATTTTCGTCTGTGTTTTCCCCAAAATTCGTTACAGACGAAAGCACAAAGATGCTGTTGTACTCTATCTGTGATCTATTATGTTTGTGGACAGCTGAAGATGGTCGTATACAGCATTGGGCAGAAATGTGTAGGGTAAATAAGTGCAGGATTATCTGATAGTGGAGACCTCATTCTTTCTTGCCTCAGATGGGGATTATCCCCTCAGAGTTCAACACAATACGTGTCGGATACTCACACTATGAGGTTAAGTCCTCGTTTCAATGGCGACGGCAGACCAAGTCACGTGGAGTGACTCCATTCTTGTGTTTTCAGTTTATTAGGTCTCGAGGACTATTGTGCCACCTCCTCCTCCGAGAAAATAGTTTAATTTACATTCTCATTCCCAGGAGACTCCAAGGGAATAATGCAAAATGTGAAGTGACTTCTCAGCAAAGGAGACGGGTTATAAAGATCCTTTGACTTTGTGTTTTGCCTTGAGATGGAAAGAGAGAAATAGACAATGAGGGATACGGTGAGACAAAGGAGTGAGATGGGAAAAAAAAACTGCGAGGGATAAGTAACTAATAATGAGACGAGAGATTTGCAATGACAAAACATATGAGAGAAAATAGCAAATTTTCTGCTTTTATCACCTTGAATTCAGGAGGAATCTCTCAAATAAAGGGTTTTCTTCAAAGTGCATTCTTCGCTGCAGAAGGGGGGCCAAAAATCTCAGCTGTGACCCAAGTTCCTACTGAATTTTAAATGCGTGTCTTGGAGGTGAGGCTGAGGTAACCAAGTCTTTTATCTCTGTTTTTTGTATAAACCACTGTATATTTAAAGAATAAATTATCATCGTCTCCATTTAAGATTTAGCTTCAGATACACCGTGGCTCCTTTTCTCTCTCTGCCTGCGCTCCTTCTTACACCTTAAAAGAGATTCTCTCTGCTTCAATGTGGTAAACGAGCCATAAGTGTGTAACTTTAATGCTGAGAGCGTATCATGAATAACAGAAGTTGCCGTTATGTATTTGAAATGGACCCAGGTAAGGCGCGGTCACATTGAAGCTCCGCTATTAAGTGTATCGCATTTGACCATTATGTGATTCAGCCTTGGACAGCTGAGCGATGATTATTTACCCAGAATTCCCCTGCCGACAGAAGCAGCCATCCATAGACTGCAGTTGACATTAAAGTCATAAATGGTTTCGTGTTGCAATTCAGATAGGAATGAAGGAGGTCACGGCGGCTGCTTATTTGAGTTTACATTGTTACTGCTTAAGATGCCACAGGAGACCAAATTTGAGGCCGCAACACTAGAAGACTCTAAGGGGCTGTTTATTGTGATTTTTTTTTTCTAGTTCTAGAACACAAGTGAATTTGCTCTTTGAAAATTGATTTGATTTTAAAATAGAACAGCCGCTGGTTCAACTGCAATTTTAAAGCCTGCCGGTTGTGGGATGATACTGAGAAATGTTATTTGCTCTTTTCAAAGTTTAAATATCAAGTTCTTATCTGATTTGCATCGATTTTTTATTTGATTTCTTGCCAAAATGTGGCATTGACCAGCAGTTGCTGAATGCTGCTGTGGAAATGATACCAGGACGTTTTGCTTTGACTTTGTTCTGTGGCAGTCGAGTCGCGATTCTGTCGATACGTAGAAGCACAATTTGACACGTAACAGAAGTGTGCCTAACTAGTGAAATGAAATATGAGCATGACCTAAATATTAGCTTGCCTATTAGTGTGTCTGGCACAGCCCAAGTAAACATGGGTCTAAAACCACAGATTTTATTTACTTAGCACGTACTTTTATCTAAAGCAATGTATGCTCAATTGAGAAGGCAGGGTTAGAAGGTCCCTGGGGCGACTGGGGATAGGGGCCCCGCTCATGGGGCCAGTGGTAAAAACAGTCTGCCAACCATGGGACTCAAACCAACGACCTTCTGATCCCAATCAAGGCAGCCTGACCTGCTGAGCTACACTCCGGCCCGCTTTTTGTATGAGTGGGTTCCTGGCAAGGGACAGGAAAATGCATTTGGATGGACATTCCTCTGTTCTGGAATATCATGAACAGACCTCCAGTTTTTACCTCCAATGCGGCCGAGCGCTGGGTGCATGACCCGCCCCCCCAATTATGGTTAGCAGGCAGCGGCTACAAAGGAGAAGCGGGGGGCTCTCTATCCATGCATGTGCTTGACTTTAGATCAGCTGAAGTTTGCTCATATTTATCAAATGAGACCTTGGGCCGGGGGGGGCTGTCTATCTGATTTATGGCTCCCGCTGTTCTCTTTCCAGCTAACGCCTCTGGTCTTAAATGCGCGGATGTGGCTTTCATTACATCATCCGCGTCACCTGCTGTGGCAGCTCAGCGGTGACACCGTGTTCCCAATTCTCTCCTGTTCTTTTGGTCTCGCCCCGACTTGGCGTGACTTCTGTGTCTGCGCCTGTCCTCCTTACGTGCCGAGGCGTCCGCCATAGGTACACGCCAGTGTCTCGGATTGAGTGTCCGGCCCGTGATGGATTTACTATCCCGTTTCCAGTCACGTCTTGCCTTGTATCTTCTGATCCTGCACTGGATCGATCTCTGATGAATCTGGGGGATATTAATTATGGTCTGCAGATATATAACTGAAGGAAACAGCTAGAAAACACCTAGAAAAGAACGTTTTCTGCAGCAGGATCAGGCCTTGAGCTTTTCCTCCTTAAATGCCACCCATTTCTGCCACTGGGCTTTGCGTGTTGGGTCTTGTTTCATAAGAGATGAAGGGACCAACTGTGCTGCATCATGAAGGGCCGGCAGACAGGCAGGTGGAACAGCTTGCATATAAGTGGCCTCTTTGTTTAATTCATTTGTTGTTCACTGTCTTGCAGTGCCGCAGTGTCCCTGCAATTAAAATCATGTTTCTGCACCTATTATTATGAATTATAATACTGCATTATTATCATCACGTCCTCGACTGTATGAGCAGTGTTTGAAGTGAATGGATCATTGATGTTTATTTTGTTACTTGCAGCTTTCTTGTATGTTCCTGTCACGTCCATTTGCAGGTCAAAAACAGCCTCAGCGGCCAGGCGTCAGCTCATGACCTTGATGGACTTGATGATGATTCTGTGCACGTCCTGATTTTTCTCAAGTTCGACGCGTCCCTGGGTCAACAAGGGAGGGGCTTGCGTTGCACTTCTTTAACCAAATCGCAGTCTGCACTGTAAGACATCACCACAGTAACTAAAACCAGTGTTTTCTGTCAACTGTCTAGATGCACAGATTTATAAAAGAGCCATTTTATTATGCATGTCTTCTGTTACAAAACGTATGAACATGCTTACCTGCAAAGGCTGTACGGAGCAGTGTAAGGGCACGTCTTCATTTCATGATGATGATGATGATGATGATGATAATAATAGTAATAATAATAATAATAATAATAAAGCTTCAACCGGTGACCTTCCGATCAGAGGCACAGAGGCTTAGCCTGCTGAACCACACAACACCCCCAGCTCAATGGCCAGAAGCCTTGAGTTTGAAAACGAGAAATAGACCAATCTGATGATGTCATACAACGAAGACTGTGATTCGTTAAGAAAATTAAACGTAAGCCCCACCCTCCTTGATCCAGGAACATGTCGAAAATCAGGATGTCCATGATTCTGCAATGTGGAAACTTTTCTTGCCTCCAAATTTGTTAAAAAAAAGACCATCAATGGTGAATGAAAATATAGAGCCCTGAGAAGAATCAGTATCTCGCCAGCATCCTCACCCCAGCCATGTGCTGCGTGGGATGGGATCCAGTCCCCCCAGGAACCCTGACCAGGATAAGCGGTTTGAAGATGTATGAATGGGTCTGCAACTCATGTAATGTATTGCATTTGATTGCTTTGCACATGAGGGACTTCGGTCAGGAAGGTAAACAAAACCTTGATAGCAATGGAGAGTGAGAAATGGGTTTAGTCGGGGGGGCCGGGTCTTCCTTTCAGGGGTAATTGGGATTAGGAACAGAGGAGGCCAAAGTAATACCAAAAAGCCAACATGAAAAATAAACATGTAGTTTCTGAAAGGCGGGTGTCCGGGAGGGGGGTCAAAACAACATCGTGGAGCAGCTGCTGGGAATGCTGAAGAATGGGGGCGGGTGAAATGAATTATCACCATCAACTGTGGTCACCTGACCCTATACATGCAGTGGCCACGCCCCTCCCCCACAAACACACCAGTATATATGTCAAAAGTACACTGTGAAATAGTCTGGCACTGGTGTGACACTGTATTTCTAGACAACAGTCAGGTTTTAATAATCTTTTAAGTGCAAATAGTTTACAGCGGGTTAGTAATAGATGGAGCACGTTATTGTTATTGTTGATGATTGTAAACCATTTCCTTACAAGATCAAGCTATTCGAAGTTGGCGTGTGTCAGACGAGGTAATCACGCATGCTTTTTTTACCACAGTCAATACAGTCAAAGTGAAGAAGATCGATAAAATAATTTTAGGAAATGTAATTGGAAGTAGAAGTTTTGGCTTGCTTGACAAGCTGTAACTGGTTTGTTATGCAGAAAGAGGTTTCTTGCTGTTTAAAACATTATACTGAAAAAAAACATACTGAATCTCCCAGCAGGAATGTCATACAAAATACAAGTCTGAAACAGGCCTTAATACATCTGGGGAATGGAAAAGATAAGTGTGTTTTAGCTAATTAAATTTCGTGGTGGGGTGACTCAGTGGGCAGCAATAATGGCTGCCACCTCCAGCGATGCCGGTTCAAATCCTAGTCCTGGTCCATGTGTGTGGAGTGTTCTCGCGGGAGTTTCACTTACTGCAAAATGTTTTGAGGGGAGAACGAAAAATGATTGGTTCAGAGAGATAACCAATCAGATTGTAGAGGAGGTGGGTCCACGCAGCTAAGAGGCGGGACCAAGACATCTGATCGGTTGCATCCCGTCTTCTCTAGTTGCTTGGACCCACCTCCTCTACAATCTGATTGGTTCTCTCTCAGTAAAACTTCCATAAATGTGGAGTTTACATGTTCTCCCAGTGTGGCAATGGTTTCCTCCTAGCACTCACACGGCGTTAGGTGAACTGGCATCTGTAAGTTGCGCGTGGTGCGTGGCTCTGTGTGCGTCTACACACTGTGATGCAATATCCCCCTGGCTTGAGTGCTTCAGGCCCCCTTGTGACACTTTACCGGATAAATGGCTGAAAGATGGATGGAAAATTCTTGGTAATGTACTTCAGTTTGGAGTTTTAAAAATAGAATGAAATGCACACGGTGCTGAAGTGTAAGGGGAAAGTGACACGTCAGACGCTGTCTGTCTGCCGGAGACAAACAGGCCATTTAAATCATATCACAGCAGGTCTGTAAGAAAGCCAGCAAACATCGGGCCCGGCAGAGGAGGAAATTTAGCCGATGTCAAATTATCTCAGAGTATTTTGACCTGTTTGTATTAGGGGACTACAGTCAGCCTAATGGGAAGCTGTCAATCCTAACACTTACAGTGCTACAAGCCACTTCACAGGATGTTTTGCCAAGGCTGTTGTGTGGGTGGTGAGTGGGGGCCAGTGGGGGTCAGTGTGGTAAGTCGTGAAAAGTTGTGATCGCACGTGCTTCTCTGCTCTGCCAGATGGGAATGTGGCACAGTAGTTAGTAGCCTGATGTCTGCTATGTTGGCTAACAGTCTTACCTTAGATTATCTCATTAGTTATATCCATCCATCTTCTAATCGCTTATCCAGTACAGGGGGCACACAGCATAAGGCTGGGTCACACCCTGGATAGCACGCCAGTATGATTTTGGGTCATTCATTTTGCGTTTTTTTAATTATTATTGGAAAGGCTTGGACATTTATATTAATTCAGTTAGATAATATTTCCTAATTTTTTCTTGGCTGGACAGAAGTGGAGATTTTGGACTGCATGTACATTTAGATCTGTGTAATGTTCCACATGGGGTATATATACCGATGAGCCAAAACATTATGACCACCCCCATGTGTAGAGAATAATATGGACTTTGTTGTTAAAAAAAAAGTGCATGTCACGGTTTGGGATGTAGTAGACAATAAGGTAATATTTGGTAGCTGGTGCAGAAGAAATGGGCAGGGATAAAGACCTGAGCGACTACTGGTGCTTTTACACAGCCATCAAGAACCGAGCCATACCACAAACTTATGGCTTTCAGTTGTATAATATGCAAGCCTTACCCGAGCTGTACCCGAGCCGTATCCGAGGCACACCCGAGCCGTACCCGAGCCGTATCTGAGGTGCACCCAAGCCTTACCCGAGCCTTACCCGAGCCCTACCCGAGCCGTACCCGAGCCTTAGCCGAGCCGTACCCGAGCCTTACCCGAGCCTTACCCGAGGTGTACCCACGCCATACCCGAGCCTTACCCCAGGTGCACCTGAGCCATACCCGAGCCATACCCGAGGTGTACCCGAGCCTTACCCGAGCCTTACCCGAGGTGTACCCGAGCCATACCCGAGCCGTACCCGAGCCTTACCCGAGGTGTACCCGAGCCTTACCCGAGGTGTACCTGCGCTGACATGGCACTGCTTACTAGCAGGGTCAAAAGCATGACCATACCAAGCTGGTTGCAATATCACCATGTGATTTGTCGAAATGCAGGGACATCCTGTTACTCTGTGTCAATATGCATGGATTGCATGAATATGCAATGGATACATGGATATGCATGTATTGATGGATATACATGTATTCATACATTCCCGATAACTCAGAACATGAAAATTATATGCAACTACCTACTTAAAAAAGTACTGCAGAGCAGCTGAACAGAATGGATTTGTAATGCAAATTTGCGCAAACGAATGCTAATTCCACTAGCGTTTGATGCTAAAATAAGACCGCGATTCTCACAGACTTACTAGCGGAAATTAGCACACAGCAAATCATGATGTACACTGTGTCAAAAGTAAACAAGCATCTCTTCAGTTTACGTCCATGTCGCTCTCCAAACCCTTTACCGAGCCAACCCTGCAGTGGGAAACACCAAAGTGAGCTGGAACCGCGCTGTAACTAGTCTCTCTTCGCAGTACGGCTTGGGTACGGCTTGGTTCCTGTATGCCAGTGGAAAAGTGCCACTTGACAAGAGCCAAATCATTATAGCCAGACAACTGGTCAGAGCATCTCTGAAAGGACATGGCCTGTGGGGTGTTCGCATGCAGCCGTGGTGAGAGTGATGCAGGGAGCGAAAGATCATGAATTGCTGACAGAGTGTTGGGCAGCGAAGATACTTTGACATGAGTTGAGAATGAAGGCTGTCCCATGTGGTACAAACCAACGGAAGGGTTATTGTGGCAGAAATGGCAGATAATTCTGTTGATGATCATTGTAGTAACGTGTCACGACAACGTGCGTGGAGTCCAGCTTCATCTGGGGCTATTGCGGCCCGTCTGTGACCAATTCAAACTCTGATTCATACGAGCCGTGCTACAAAATCCAGAACCGACAAAATACTCATATAAACCGAAAAATACTCATATATCACAGATTGAATACAAAGACCAAACAAATGGTAAAAATTCCAACAGTTCCACTAAAAGTTCACTTTTCAGGGAGGGAGTACTGGCCAAAATGAGGAGGGCGGTGCCGCGTAGCCGGAGTCTCACCTCAGGTGGGTGATGAGAAATGATTCACAGCCCCTTCTCTGCTAATAATAGGCTGACACCGGCTTTGGAAGCTTTTCAGAGAGGAGGTTTTACAAGAGGGGGCAAGTTTTCACAAGACATCACACCTTCATGTCTGAAACCAGACTCTTCCTACAGACAGAGGGTGCCTGTTGTGTGACACTGATGTTACAAAACTCTGTATACTTCGGGAAGCAACTGTCTTACTTTTTAACTTTGAGACGTCGGCATCTCGCATAACATAGAAGGTTCCATGCACTTTTTTAACTTTGAACATCTGAAAGAGATAAATTTGGAACAGAGGAGCAGTCATCCTCTAAAAAGAAGAGCCTCATTACCGATGTATTAGATTTTTGTTCAATACTCATATCTGTTTAATCTATTTGATCATCAAAAATACCAAAATAATAATATTGCTTGCACTAAAATAGAGTGTGAATGATCACTGGCTTTCAGACCATTGAGGCCATATTATTATTAGTATCAAGCCCGTAATTATAATATATGTTGGGGGGGGACAGGTGTGCTCGCGGTGGGGGGGGGGGGGGGGGGGGGGGGGGGGGGGGGGGGGGGGGGGGGGGGGGGGGGGGGGGGGGGGGGGGGGG
>JAODKC010000051.1:6126928-6141946 GCA_026777985.1 Mormyrops attenuatus | reverse complement strand
AATGTAACGTACGGTGCTGTAATGTAACGTACGGTGCTGTAATGTAACGTACGGTGCTGTAATGTAACGTACGGTGCGGTAATGTCACGTACGGTGCGGTAATGTAACGTACGGTGCGGTAATGTAGCTCGAGCCGATGAACTGCCGAAGCTGCGCAATGTTTTCACAAAAAGTAATGCGTCCGTACATTATTGCGAAACAATGTATTTAACATAAGTTTTTAATATAATGGGCTTTATGGCAGACCAGTTGTATGTATGAGTTTGTCAGTAAGTCAGACCTTCTTAACTCGGGGACAGCCTGTACCTCACAGACACAAACTCACTGGCCAGTTTAAGTACACCTGATAGTTAATGCAAACAGCCTAGTCCTTCAAACAGCGAATCATGTGGCTGCAACTTAATATATGCAGCATGCAGAAAAGGGCAAGAGGTTGAGTTACTGTGGGGATGAGCCTCAGAACAGCCATGGCGTGTGATCTAAGTGATTTTGAATGTGGTGTGATAGGTGGTGCCACACGTGGTGCTTCCGCCATCTCAGAAGCAGCCACCTTCCTGAGCTTTTCACACACTACAGTGCCTTGAGTTCACAAAGAATGGTGTAATAAACAAAAGGAATCCAGTTCTGTTGCCGAAAACACTTTGTTAGTGAGAGGTCAGAGGAGAATGGCTCGGTAAAGCTAACAGGAAGGCCACAAGTGCAATCATAACAGCTCAGTACAATAGTGGTGTGTGGAAAGGCTTCTCTCTATGCACGACTCGACAACAGCTGAAGTGGTTCTGAGACAGGAAGGTGTCGTACCTGGATCTGCGTAGGTGTACCTAATAAAGCGCTCACACTGAGTATGTATATAGAACTCCATGCAATTTGAGTTTTTCCAGAAAAAGGAATTTTTAATTACACATCTTCAGTTATGCACCTGTGGTCCTAAGTACACATAATATCCCTTTTTATTAAAAATGTGGCTTGAAAACACTTCTTCCCTACTTTTTTGGTCACTGTAATGGAAAGTGTAGGTTCAAGACATAAATACCTCACACTTGCTTAGCACAGAATTTTCCTTTGTAATGTAACTGAAATATTTGTACTTTATCAGTTTAAACAATGTGAAATTAGATTCATGAACGTCCTTTATTCACTGAAGCAATTAAGGTTAATCACCCCTCCCCTGACCCCCCACCATGAGTACAGTATGTAGACCTCTTTCAAGGACGCTCACTGTTGACATCTTGGTCAGTCGTCCTCCTTGGTCAGAATAAGGCCTTTACTGCTATGTTAGCACCTGGTCAAATGTGTCTGAGCTTTAAATATAATCATTAGAACCTGAGGCTCAGTACGGGCATCAATACCCTGGCAGATTCAGGGGATACGTAATATTAATGGTTGGGGGTCAAGTTGTGACCCCGAGGGGCGTGGCGGGGGGGGGCAAAATAAGATTTTGTCAGGCGGCCCAGACTTGCTAGCTACCCCCCCCCCGGTCGGAAAAGAGCGCTGCAGTCGTATCCCAACGGTGGAGCCAGAAAACATGCCGTGGGCGAGCCGGCAGAAAATCCGGTGGGCCGGTCCCATGACGATTCCCTTAGCGACAAAATCATAGTGCAGACTCGCCACTCACCTGCATATTTTATTTTATCACTTTTTAAATGGCCTATGCCATTACTAAGACCTAATGAACAAAGAGAAATAAAAATCTGTTTACCTCTCAGCAACACGTTTTGCCCCAATTGTTCTAACCACGCACACACGTACCTGTCAGACACGATCGTTTTATCGCAACTGTATCGCTCTGTACTGTGCCGCATGGTAACCGTACCCCCTCCTCCTTCTTAAACTGAAAAGTAGATATTGTTTCGATTTAAATTCTAAATTCTAAAGCATTTCTGTTCTTCAACTCCGTTGTTAAAATGCTGCTGAATTTGCACGTGCGCGTGCGCATGTGTGTGTCAGGTGTAATAATTAATTGGCTACAAGTTCAGCGGGCGTGGAGACTTGCTAATTGCACTGGTGTTTCAGGTCTCACCTTTTTAGCAAGATGTTTTAATAAGCATATATTATGTCACAGCGCTTCAAATGTAATTAGAGTTTGCTCCTTTGTCCCATCTGTGCTTTCTCTGCGTCTTCATCGCATTCGGTGTGTTGGCAGGAGGGTTCCGTATTCACTCGCGAGAACTTTTTGGGGATTAAAAAAAAAAAAAAAACGGCACGCAGACAGTACGTAAATATGAATATTTAAATACCTTGGAATAATAAATCAATTAAGCAAATTGGCAGCTGTTTTCTGTAAAATATCCATTAAACTAAACAAATGCACATATTTGATTAGCAAACATGCAATCCAAATAAAAAAGCCTCAGGAAGGAGTCATAATTTAGGAGTAACACAATCACAACGACGTGCTTTGAATACAGATAGATGAAAGTGTCAGGCATTTGGCAAGACCCCGAATGTCTCTCTGTGCCGGTCCAGAGCTGGCTTACTGTTTATGGTTAACATGCTGTCTCACTTGAGCACAAACACACATGCGCTGCACAGTGGGCACCAGGAAAAGTGCCTCTAAAAGGTCCTGGAAGATGACAGGAGCATCTCACGTCGATTTTGGTGCATTTCTAGCCGTTCGTTTGCTTCGGTTTTTTAAAGTTTATATCATTTGCACATCTGTGATTCTAAAATAATGTTGGTGGTGCAAGTCTGAAGGCAAGCCTCCGGTCTTCTGCGTGAAAGTCATCACCGCAGCGGTAGAAGAGCTGAGGCAGCCGCCGGGATCGCCACAGAGGCCCAAGAAGTCATGAAGAAAGCTGACAAACTTAAATTCCTTCAGTCAGATTTGGGACTAAAGAGAGATTTAAAAAGGAAGAACATGTTGTTCTAATAGCAAGACCAATACTCCACCGCTGTGGAGTGAAGTCGCATTATATGCACTTTCTTGGGAAGAACACCCAGAGTAACCTAGGTCAGCTTTCTGGGGTATCTGCCGTGCCTCCTGAAACAGTACAACGATACACTCTTCCTATTAAAGGTCCGCAAAACCCATAGTTAGGTCACCAGACTGGCACATTGTGCATTGTTGGGATGGAGCGGAGAAATTCCATCTGGTATGACTGCTGAGGGTAAATATGTTTACAGAAGTTAATAGTTCAGATCCAAAATGTAAAAATCCAGGCTAAGATTTTGTTTCTACCAACAAGCTGAGAACTTTGTGACTGTGACTCTTTATGCTCAACTGGTTGGTTGAAACAAAATCTCAGTCTGGATTTTTACTTACTGGACCTGAACTCTCCACCTCATAGTGGAGCCCATAGTCTTCTAAATGTTTAGCAAGGTTTTGGAAACATCTCCACCAATGAGAGCATTCCCATTTAGTCCGGTGCACATATCTGGGATGCATCCTGAAAATATGACAGTGGAAGCACAGAGTAACCGCTAAAGAATCAGGTGGAGTACACGAAAGCAGCGACCAGTTAGAGCGTAGATCCGTAGGTTGATTGTGAGAAGAGCTCACTCAGCTACCAAACATGCAGATTCCCTGCATGAACGAAAGCAGGTTGCCTAGGAAACCAAAGCACTGTTCGACAGTCAATGCAATGACCTTGCAATAACCTTAGGTCTTTTCTGAGCCCCCTTGCTGGACATCAGGCACCAAACCCATGGTGGTGACAGACGAGATAACTAACACCGCCTGTTCAGGATTCAGTACCCACCAGAGAAGCTCTCATTCTCTACAGTCCACCACCTCTCAGAGGTTCTTCTATCACTATCACAGATGCCATAATCACAGGCATTGTTTTGAGGATGACTGTAACTAGGGATCCCCATCAAGATTTTTTGCCCCCGATACCGATCCGAGTCATTTAAGATTAAGTATCGGCCGATACCGAGTCTCAAACTGATACATGTATTTTCCAACAGCACACAGTGCAAACTATAGACCACAAGTACATTAAGTTTATTAAAATCTATGGCGGATATGCTTGACAACTGAGTAGGTCTGCAGTGCAGCAAGGACCACAACCTGCTCTGTAATCCTTTTTGCGTTATCGCTGTCGTGTGAAAACCTACTTTTTTTCTTGAAAGTTTCCTACAGTGTGTGTTGCTTCAACGCAGCCTTTCTCCCAGTGAGCCGAGTGAATTCACTGCACCCCGTCTTTTAACTTTATATGTCTGATCAAATTTGTGGTATTAAATGAAGATCTATTACTATACCTCCTCGTGAAATGCTCAATTTAAAGAAAGTACAAGTTGCAGTTGCGCAGCTCTCGTTTTTCACCGTAAAATATTTCCACACTGCAGACATCATGTCGCGGTCGAACATTATAAAGTAGCCGTATTGTGACGCATGCACCGCGTACAGCATCATGGGTGAGGGAAAAAAAAAATGATCGGGAGATGATCTACTCATCTCGATCAGTCTAAAATGCCTCGATACTGAGTCCCGATCTGATCTTGAGAACGGATCGGGACATCCCTAACTGTAACATATATAGACCACAAGCTAATCACCACGACCAAAGAGCCTTTGGTAGCGTATCATGATAGACCATTGTAGACCACAGCCCGTAGCTTTGTAACAGACCCTGAAGACCACCCATAAATCAGGCCAGCTCCTGTAGCATCACTCGTACTATGGTGTGTACCACCGAATTCTGCACCTACATGCTCCCCCAAGGTTACATGAAACAGGAGTAGAGATCAACATTCATTAAACCCATCAGCAGGTTGCAGCTCATTGCCTGCACACCACAGCCCTCCACCATCTGGGCCAGAACTTCCTCCACCATCCAGTTCCAAACTGAGTCTCCCCCCCCCCCCCCATATAATGCTAATGAGTCCTGGTTTTCTTCATCGTTCTAAAGCCAGTAACGATGGTCATGCACAGTGAATGATCCGCTTTGCTGTAGTGGGGGTGTATAGCAGTATAGTGAAGTATAATGTTGGTTTACTACTACACCATTCATCTAGCACTCCTTGTTGTAAACACTGTTACTCTGCAGTGCTGCGACTGTGTTTGGGCGCGATTGACCTGCCCATTTTAAAGGTTCCCTCCTCCTGCCTTTTCATCACATGACATGGTCGCTCTCCGCCATAGCGAAAGTGTGTCATCCCCTGTCTCCGAGGCTTCAATAAAGCCGCTAGCATGATGTTTGATGACTAGGAAGAGACTCTGCTCCCTTTCATGAACAGCCCGGCTACAGGACTTCATTGAACGCAGTACTAATAACACTACACTAATGATAATAATTCCTTTTAACTCCTGTCCAATTTGCCAGCCATCAATAAATCTAAATCTGATTAGCTGTGTGCTTAGCCACCGGCCCGGACCGCCTCAAGTCTTTGTGTGCCGCGTGACAGATGGGAAACTGTGTTTTTTTTTTTTTTTAACAATGGCCAGACTCAATTTGTCTCTTGAGGCCAGTCCAATCTCACAGATGTGCTGGTTGATCTTGTGCGGGCACATTGCAGATATTAGCAGGGGAAGGAAATACCGTATATTACAGCCTGGGGTGAGGCTTTCGGTGGAGGCCCAACACCACGGTGTATAGGCTGATCATCTTGTACTGTGCTCAGCTGTATAACCTTTGTCAAATACACCTGGGACTGAGATGACAGACCGATAAACATTAGCGCAGTGCATCTATGGTCATCATTTTTGTCATGTGGTAAAAATGGCCAAGTAGCCAGAAATCCTTCATGCTCTTCCACAGATTAAATGTGTTGATGTTGCTTTCGTGTCGCTTTCATGTTTCTCATCTGACAGAGTACGGCCTATAAAAAGTAAAATAACTGTATGCAAGCCCTTGGTTTGTGTTCTCAAAGTGATACTTCATGGATACTCTTGTATCTCTTTTTTCGTGATTTATTTTTTTTTGGTCACTGGCAGGAATATTTATTTCCTTGCATCCTTTCAGTTTACCATTGTTATCATTGGCCCATGGACCACAAAACTGAAGACATGAGTCTGCAGGGCGTATCTAAAGGTGGGCGTGTCAAAAGGCGGGCGTGTCAAAAGGCGGGCGTGTTAAAAGGCGGGCGTGTTAAAAGGCGGGCGTGTCAAAAGGCGGGCGTGTTAAAAGGCGGGCGTGTCAAAAGGCGGGCGTGTTAAAAGGCGGGCATCGAATGGCGACGTGTGCAATAGAGCAGATGTGCCGAAAGTTTATTTGTATTGGCCAGAGGCGACCTAATATTTTATGTTAAATGTGGGGGGGTCCAAACGAATAATTATAAAATGTGAGGGGGACACGTCCCCCTCAGATTTAATAGCGGCGACGCCCATGGTATTGGCTGAAAATGCTATCAATAAACACTATTTCAGAAAGATGTATTTGGCTGTGTGGCTTGTGACTCAGTTGGCTAAGCCTCTCTGCCTGTGGTCTGAAGGTCGCTGGTTCAAGCCCAGCTGCGGCATGTCCGCGAGTCCTTGAGCAAGGCCCTTAATCCCCAGCTCTATGGGCCCCCCAACAGGTGGCTACCCTTCGTGGCCAGCTTGCTGTCCCCTACAGAGAGCAAGTATGGGGATCAATATAGTATCTGTTAGTATTATATAGGTCAGGTAACTGATATCTATAATTAAATCATATTTGTTAATATAATGCAAGACCTTTCCTGTGTTCATTTACACTTACTGCCATACATCCAGAAAGCGCGAAGGAAATTACATGTGTGCTTCCACCCACTTCGCCACGCTCTATTCCTGTTGACACGCCCACAACCATGTCGACACGCCCACATACATTTTGATACGCCCATAAACATATAGACATGCCTACTTGCATTTCGACACGCCCACTCGCCTTTTGGTACGCCCACTACTCCACCTTGCCCCACCCTGCCTTGATCGGGTGTAGGTTACTTGTCCATGGTTTAAAAAAAAAAATCCATTTTGATCAAAATGTCCATCATTAAGAATGAAGCGATGAACAGTCACAAAGAAAATGACTTACAAATAATTTAATGCAAACTTTATTTATAAAACCTCAAATTATGTCCATGTTTATTAAAACAAATAATTGTGCCTGAGTTGTTCATAAGCAAACAAGTGAACATGACTAGGCCGCCCCCTACCTTGTTCAGATGCGTTTTGCGGGCCCATGGATCAGACATTGACGTCTGTTACTTAAAGACATAAGAAAAGCCATGTGAGAAAGGCCGCCCCTGTCCATCATCCCGTCCACTCCCCACCAAACACCGCGCCGATGTGGGGACATAAACATGCTGACGGTTGCATGAACTTTCCAAATCTCACTCTGCTTTAATGTACCTGAGATTTACTACATATATCACAGGTCTAATAGCTCCCCAAACCAGTCCACTAAGCAGAAACACGCACAGCAACAGTACGGACCACAGGCGAGATTTACTGCCACGCTCAGCCATAGGCGATTCCTGCGTTTTCCCCGCATTTTTGGAGCGGGAATTTCGGGAGCTGCTCTGCTAGGAGCGGGGGTGGAAAGGGTTTCATAACAAAGACATGATTATGTTTTCCTCTCAGTTAAAATTAACCTCAGATAAAGTTTGGAACACTGGAAGTCATGTGTTTGGATGTGTACCACATATGCAAGCAGCAAACTATTCAGAATGATATTACGCCAAAAGCTTTTGCTAAATGGAATATTTTATTTTCACCCATCCATCTTTATAATTTATCGAGTACAGGGTCAAGGTCAACCTTTTCCGTTTAGATTAAAGAATTTTAAAGTATTGTAAAAATAATACTTTAAATATCCCATTTAAATAAAATATGTGTCCCCTTTGTTCGGTGTTGCCTGATAAACCAAATGTAGGACTATTTGTGTGTATATCCCTGTATATACACAGGCACACTTTAATTTCTGATTGTACTTAAGAGGGCAACACTGCCCCAGTCAGCACGGGTCTAACGCTATCAGCATCCACGCTGTCTCCAGTGCCCGGTTTAATTTAGCGGATCGTGCTTTTCCCCATTGCGGTCCTGAGGACCCGCGGTGTGCGCTAGCCCGCCTTCCAGCTCTGCTTTTAAGTTTAATTGAGCTGTTGATTGAGTTCCAGCTGTGATGAAACAGTCCCGACAGTCGTAATTATTTGTGAAAGATGTGGCTGGAGTGGCGCTTGGAAAAAAAAGAAGTCAAACGATAAACGATCGCTCAGCAATTGTTTCGTCTATACGTGAGTGCTGTTTTTTTTATCATTAATAAACGGGTACTGTTACATCGGCGTGTAACTATCCATTTGTAGCTCCGGGGTTAGCAGATCGAGCCTGGCTCCTATCGCTGACTGCGCGGAGGATTCATCTCCCCGCCGAAGCCTGGGGCAGCGATGAGACGCGCTCCGCGGGTGCGCTTACGAATGGCCCTGTCTGTATCTATAACTGCTCTCAGATGGGGCCCTTGGCTCACAGTGGATACAAAAATGTATCACACCTGCTTAGAGTACGTAGGTAATGTTCTTATTTGTTTGAATATACAAAGCTTTATTTCAGTGATATTTTAAGCTATTAAAATTATAAAGAGGTGGCTGCTTAAATGGTAGGGGGTGACTCGGCGTACATTTTGCAGACCGGAGGGGGCTGGCCTGAGTAAATTTAGCGTGATTCCTGGCCCTGCACCTGCCTGATATGCAGAGTGTGACTGAATTAGGTCTAGACCAGATCCTCTTAATTGTTGTTAGGACTGAAATAAATCGATCGATGACTTGGACAATATGGAGGCGCAGAGGGTTTGCGGTGGGGGTCATGTCCCGCCCCCATCTGTGTGGAGTCTGCATGTTCTCCGTGTTTTGGTGTTGGCTTCCAAACACACTGGCTTCCTCCTTCTGTCTATAAGCAGGTTGTCAGGCTGTTTGACGTCTCTAAATCGCCCGTAGTGTCAGTGTCCTGCTACGGACCGGCCCTTGTGCCTCGCAGAATCCTTACTATGACCGTCTATTGGATAAACTCTATAAGATAGATGGATGCTATAATACTTCCCTGGTCCGGGGCTGGAACATCGTCCATGACCTCTACATTAATTACTGATTATAAAATGCATGCACCAGCAGGTCATGCGTCCTGCACCAGTGAAATAAAGTCTGACCATTTGTCCACTAATCGATTTTCATCAACCGTCAATCCGAGGCTGCAGTCTCCGCCGGAATCACGCGGAAAGCCTAGTCCCTTATCAACATGGTATTATTCCAGCTACACACGCAATCAACCTGTGATTATATAATTCAGTATGTAGCCTCCTGGTGTCTTTGTGGGAGCAGTCACTCCCTAGGTTACGAGCGAAATCCTTTTTCTAACGCTGACTTTAAGTCGAATTTGTGGTTAAATCAGAATAATAATAATGCATCATAATAATGATGATAATTCTGTAACATTAAAAGTAACGACATACGGTACTGTACTGTACCCCGAATTTTTTATATAATATGTTGTATGTCAGTCCATTCGTGAGTTGTGCGTAAGTCAGATGTTTGAAACCCGGGGTCTGCTTGTATTTAGCATGTCGCTAACATACTGCTATCAATTCACTTTTCTGGGGTGTTGCTTCCTATGGTTCTGTGATGGATTGGCGCCCCATCCTGGGTTATTCCCCGCCTCGCACCCGTTGTTTTCACTCCGAACCCCCGTGTCCCTGCATAGGCCGAGTGGTGTTGGAAAATGGATGGACGGATGTTTCCTGTGGTCTGCGAGTTTATGCAATACATTCACAACTCCGTCGGTAACTATGCTCCAGTGAAACATCCAGGTGTATATATTGGTGGAAAAAATGTAACAGTTGGTCGTAAATTACAATAAACATGGGCAGCTTCCAAAGCTCTGCGGCTGATTGGTGCAATCATCTAAAAGGCACACATAACTGGGGCAGGAATAAAAACAATTTCATATGTAAAAATCATAACGGAAATACCATCCCTCTGGGAAATTTAAACGAGCCAGTAGCCTTGCTGCAAGCAGCTCAGCTTTCCACAGCACTACGTTTTCTGCCCCACCATCTTAATCTTCCATTTCCTCTTTTTTATTCTCTGTTCTTCGGTTTCTCTTTTCAAGCAGGAGACTGCAGCGCAGAGGCCAGTGAGCAGAAAGAATCTCTGATGTTCTTCGCTGTATGCCAGCACAGCTCAAATATCGGTAAAGCCACCACATACCGACTAAAACTTAAAAAAAAATTTGTTATTAATTTTCTATTTCACTTTTTTTCCCGCTGTAGTCAGGGTGCATTTTTCTGTGTTTCGCAACAGGTTACCTGCGGTCAAGGTCCCGGAGTTCGCCCACGACTGGACCTTCCAGCAAGACTGCGAATCCAAACATACATCAAAATCTAGCAATAATTGGTTGAGTGATCGCATAGTCGGCGCTCTGAGCAAGCCATATTAATCTCAGTACCTGAGCATTTGTGATGTGCACTAAAATGAAGCAAGCCGCAAATGGAGAATAACAAAGATGTGACCATTCTTCTCTGTAGAGAAATTTGCAGCAGAAAATCCCCAGCATCCTGTAAAATACCAATCCAGGAACACAGACACGTATCAGCTGTCAATATGAATATTTTGACGTCTCTTTTTATTTTGCCACAATAATTGTTGCCATTATGGTTGATGCCAATGTATTATTAGTAATTTTTGTAGTGGTCCATATTTGAGCAGAAAATATAGCTAGGCGTGAATCTTATTTTATACATTCTATTTTGTTCATATTTTTCAAGAGCGTGGGAACAAACTGTAATTAAGATTTTGTGTTCTGCAACCTACGCATGGATATCACGGCAGTTTGGGCTGTATGTCATTCAGATAATCTTCATGATTAGGTAATGGGATGTCAAACGCGAAACTCTGGTACATCTGTACCATTAATTTGCATATTTTAGTTTACAGTGAGATAAATCTGTCTAGGCAAGTCACTAGTGAGAAAAAAGAAAGAAAAAAAAACTTCAGTCAAACATGTTAGATTAACATTGAGGTCACAGTAAAAAATATATCTCATCCTTAATTATACTTTAATAATACAGGCCTTTGTGGTTTCATTATGCTTCAGCCATGCTTTTTGTCTGTCCTTAATATTTTTTTAATAACAAATTCGCTATCACTTTTTCTGGGTCTGAAGAGTATAATGACCTTTCCTGTATTTTAATCTGTTACCTCCTCGTTACCATTTGAGTTGTGGTAAAATAACACCTTACTTTAACTCTCTGATGTGTTTACACCGTGGACGGTCTCAGGGGCATGTCCGCCTTGGATATTTCCCTGTGATTCAGCAACTCCGGTAAAACAATAAGATTGGTTTCTGTGACTTTAAGTGTGATGCAGGGAAATTTAGCTTAGAGATGCTGTGTTGGCTGTGAAGTAGATGGATACATCTAGCTGGTATTCTCCAGCAGGTTCAGTTTAGATCAATATGTATTGGTTGGTATTTATTTTTGTTCTGTAATGTTAGCATGTCCGGGGGGGTTGGGCAGCCAGTTGACCCTGGACCCCTACAAAGTACTTGGGAGTTTTTGATTCCTCTCTTCCATTGTCATCTGGCTTTTTCTTTCTTTCTTTCTTTCTTTCTTTTTTTCCTTCTTTCTTTTTTCTTTCTCTTTTTATATTATTCTGTTTTAATGTTGTGATGTAAAGCTACTCTGTTGTGAAAGGCACTATATAAAAATTGAACTGAATTTTTGCCAAAGATTTATTAACACTATTTTAATAATATATCTAATCACTGCAACGATGTTATGACATTCTCGCAAGATTCTCGCAACAAATTCTCATTCTGATTCCTTAATACAAAATTGATAGAAAACATGTTATTAAAGAGCACAGTTCTAATCAGATTGCACCCTGGTGGTCTACCATTGTTTTGATTGTTTGATTATTTTATATTCTTCACGGTTTCCCTCCGAAAGCTGACAATCATGTAAATCCATGTGGCTGTGATTATATTCTGTTAGAAGCCCAGATCAATACGAGTATGGTCAATGACGGGAATATCAGACATTATTAAATTTATAGTAGAATAGAATGGCTTTATTGTTATGGTACACAGCCAGTACAACAAAACGCTATCCACAGAAGAGACTTATAAAAATGGATATAGTATTATTTTGGGTGTGCGAAGCTGCATCCTGGTATTCTGGTATACTGGTATTCTCCAGTTTCCACAAACAAATCACATTTTTTATCAGTTCCTCAATCAGCCAGTAGTCGTTGATTCGTTTAACAAGGCATGAATAATTTCGAATACTGTGACACTTCTTCATTACTTTATTACCGTTTTCCATAACACGTCAGCCCTCCTGCTAAATTTATTACCAACGTGTCGCCATTCTCGTGGCCCTTATAATTATTGGGGGGGGGGGGATTTTTATTATTACCCAATCCATATCTGTCATACGTCAGGACATCAATCGCCTATGAAATGTCCCCAAGTCAAATGCGGTGAATGTTCGCAGATGGAGAAGCAGATACTCTGTGACATCATCCACCTAGGAAATTTACATAATTGTCAAGAGCCGGGTACTTCACATCCAATTAACATCACTCACAATTAACGTTTTGTAGCATATTAAAAATCTAGATGTAAAATGTAAACATAAGTGTATTTTACATTGCTGTGACATTTAAAAAGGTGTGTTGCAGTACCATCGAGGGAAGAATCAGTTCTGAAATTTGAAACTATACATTAATTTAATTTAAGATAAAGGTTTTGTATTCCGTCTAAAGCCTACTCCCACAGCATTAACCCTAAAATCTCAGTTTCCTGTCCCGCTGACGACATATGTGAAAGCATCAGTATGGACTCGATGATAAGGCGTTCACGGGCTGAGCGGCAACCCGCTTTAAAGGAATTGTAAGTATATATCTCGCTGCATCATAGGGTAGCCAGAAATGGAAGGAAACTGGATTCTGCCAATCCAGAGTGGGGAGTACTGAGAGCACTGGAGGGGACAAAACCAGATCTGACTCACAAACAAATGCGCAAGAATTGATTGTGAAGGTGGTGTCGTGGGCGGGGGGGTCCATTATGAAAAGCAATTCATCAATTGCTGGCAAAACTTTAAAGATATAGAATTCAAGGCTGCATATTGGAACTTACTCTGTGTGTGTGTGCACATAAAAATACCATTGAGCCTCTGTATATCTCTGCTGCTGGATCATTACCAGTCCTCGGAGTGTTTGACTGAACAGGCCATTATGTATTAGTAGAATTTCATAAACTGAGGGCCTTTTTTTAGTAAACATTTTTAATTTTGCTGTGGCCCAGCAGATTAGGAGGGAAAAACACTTCAGAGTCTTTCCAAAAAGAGCAAACTGTCGCAGTGATTGCGGCCAGATCTTGACCAGAATTTGCAAAGAGATCACGCTGCTGAATATAAAAAAAAACTGTGGAATGAATTATGGTAGTGTGGTGGTGGGCACAGTCTGCAGACAGAAACGCGCGATTCAGACGACCTGCCGTGTCCCTGACCTCCTGTCCAGGAAACTCGTTGCTCCTTGTTCCCTGTAGCTTGGTTTCATGCCCGCCGTGATGTCGCAATGCTAAACTGCTCGGACTCCGCGCCTTCCACGAGGCCACATTGGCTCAAGTACTGACACTGAGCTTGAATACCTGTTTAATTGAGCTAATGAAGGCCAATTGTCTCACATGAGCCTGGCCGAGTTGTAGCATCCAGAATACGCTGCTCACCTCCAGTGGTAGAGTAATGGAGAGGGGCTGGACAGAAGGAGGGAGAGAGAGTGGTAGAGAGGAGCTGGAGGGAGGGAGAGTGAGTGAAGGAGAGGAGCTGTGGAGAGAAAAAGAGAGAGGAGAGGAGCTGGAGGGAAAGAGAGTGGTTGAGAGGAGCTGGAGAGAGGGAGTGGTGGAGAGGAGCTGGACAGAGAGAGAGAGAGTGGTAGAGATGAGCTGGAGAGAGAGAAAGAGAGAGAGTGGTATAGAGGAGCTGGAGGGAGAGAGAGAGAGAGGTGAAGAGGAGCTGGAGAGGGAGAGAGAAAGAGAGAGAGTGGTATAGAGGAGCTGGAGGGAGGGAGAGTGAGTGAAGGAGAGGAGCTGTGGAGAGAAAAAGAGAGAGGAGCTGGAGGGAAAGAGAGTGGTGGAGAGGAGCTCGAGAGAGAGAGAGAGAGTGGTAGAGAGGAGCTGGAGGGAGGGAGAGTGAGTGAAGGAGAGGAGCTGTGGAGAGAGAGGAGCTGGAGGGAAAGAGAGTGGTGGAGAGGAGCTCAATAGAGGGAGAGAGAGAGAGAGAAAGTAAGTGGTGAAGAGGAGCTGATAGAGTGAGCAGAAGAGGCAGAGGGAAAGAGAGAGAGAAAGAGTGGTGGAGAGGAGCTGGAGAGAGGGAGAGAAAGAGAAACTGTTTTATCCAGGGTTACGGGGTTCTCGTCTTATTCATTCATTCATTCATCCATCCATTTTCCATACCCGCTTGTGCTGTGCTGGATTGTGTAGGTCCGAAGCCTCAATAACATCAAGTGCAAGACAGGGAATAACGCAGGATGGGGCGCCATCGCAGGGCACACTCATACGCCATCACAGGGCACACTCACACCATCGCAGGTGGTGTAAATTTTGATACAAGTATGATGAATATGCAGTGCTTTATTGGAGATAAACATGTTTTCAAAAATTGTTTCTGTGTCTATACACTATGCTGGTGTATGCGTTTGTCATCAGATTTTCAGTGACGTTTTCTTTTTTGAAAATGATGGAAACACCATTCATTTAATTACATATAAATATCTGGTCATTTTTGGCTCAGTGGTTCCGTGAATAAGCAAGCAGCGGCTGTTACAAATTGTAGTTCAAAAACGAGTGATTAGTAATAGATTGGTGTTAGCTAGATGGAAATGAACACACCATTAGCACATCTGCATCCTTAAGGTGACCAGGTAATCCATGTCAGGGAGGACACTTTGAGCCAGGACAGGGTTTGTAAACTGTACCATTTCAATGAAAAGGACCCAGATTTCACTAAAGCACTGAGTTCTTGCTGTGTGCTGATTGGTCAGTCTCCTATAGTCATGCATGTGTCACTAATGTTAATGTGAAACAGCTGGATGAGTCTTTCAATCAAGGAAACAAACCAGTCAAAGCGC
>JAODKC010000051.1:6101384-6123807 GCA_026777985.1 Mormyrops attenuatus | reverse complement strand
CCCCCCCCCCCCCCCCCCCCCCCCCCCCCCCCCCCCCCCCCCCCCCCCCCCCCCCCCCCCCCCCCCCCCCAGGTATAGAGTGTATAACAGATGTCCCCACAGTGTGATTAAAAACCTGTTGTTTTGACTTTGTGGGGGCCACCTTCTCCATTCCCACAAGGGAATAATAAAAAATAATAATAAATAATATGTGATTGCAATCAAAAAAACGAAAAATGCCAGAAATCTTTCATTTTGTTTGGTTACTTATAGTTAAGGTTAGGGCTGGGTAGGAATTATGGTTGTCATTTTTGGGATTAGGGTTATGCCCGTAGAAATGAATGGAGTCCCCACAATAAAAGGAGAATATGAACCCGTGATCCTGCCGTAGGATTCCAGGCAGTGCCTGACCCAGGCAGCTGAAGCCCAGCTGTTACTGAGAGTAGGCGCCAAGCCATCGCCTTAAGGTCTGAGCGACTGGCTGGCGTATTAATCTCATATTTGGGATATTCTGTCCATCCATCTTCCAACCACTGGAGCCCCTCCGAGCGGCACGGTGTGTGAGGCAGGGGTACCCCCCCGGGTGGGACACCAGTCTATTTGTGATATTAAAATACTGAGCTCATTAAGGGACTGCATGTTCTATCAAAAAGTTATTTTTGCTGATTATGAGATGCTGGGGGAAGGAAGGGGGCTCACTGGGGGGCTCCAGGGATGGGGGCTTCATTCCTGCATGTTTGTGTGTGTGTGTGGCGGGGGGGTTAGGTTTATATTACATTGTGAGAGTCATTTGGTCCCCACAATGTGATTAGAACCTGTTATTTTGACATTGTGGGGACCCTTTTTCCGGTCCCCACTAAGATCTGTGAATGCAATTAAAAATACCAAAAGTCTTGTATTTTGTTTGGTTACTTATGGTTAAGGTTACGGCTGGGTAGGGAGGAAGGTCATCTTGTTGGGATTAGAGTTTTCCCCATAGAAATGAATGGAGAGTCCCCACAAAGATATAATTACAAACCTCTGTGTGTGTCTGTGGGTGGGTGTGTGTGTGTGACCATACAGTTCAGAGAAACTACTGTCCCTAAATTACCCGTCGTGTGTGACTGTGTGTCCTCCAGACTTGTTGTGACTCATACTGCAGTGTTTCCCAACCCAGTCCTGGGGGACCCCCAAGCAGTTACCAGTTTTGTGTGTCTGTGTGTCTGTGTGTGTGTGTGTCTGTGTGTCTCTGTCTGTGTGTGTCTGTGTGTGTGTGTGCGTCTGTGTGTCTGTCTGTGTGTTTGTGAGAGAGATAGAGCGAAAGAGGGAGTGTCTGCGTGTGCCTGTCTGCATCTGTGCATGTGTGTGCTCGTCTGTCTGTGTGTGCGCCTGTGTCTGTCCGTGTGTGCGCCTGTGTCTGTCCCCGTGTGCGCCTGTGTCTGTCCGTGTGTGCGCCTGTGTCTGTCCCCGTGTGCGCCTGTGTCTGTCCCCATCTCTCCGTGTGGGCGCCTGTGTCTGTCCCCGTGTGCGCCTGTGTCTGTCCCCGTGTGCGCCTGTGTCTGTCCCCATGTCTGCCTGTGTCTGTCTGTGTGTGCGCCTGTGTCTGTCCCCGTGTGAGCCTGTGTGTTCACCCATTTGAATAAGTGCACTGCATCGATATATAACAGGCATGTAGCCAGGTAGTAAAACTGCAAGTTTGAATCGTCCTTGAATTTTTGTTAAGCTCCCTAGTCGGAAAAATCCCCCATTTGGCACAGTGGAACCCCCCCCCCCCCAAAAGAAGGGGGCCTGTTGCTAGACTCGTGATATAGAATATATCTGAGGGGTAGTATTACAATGTGTGGGTGCATGGAGATCTGACTACAGCACAACACACAAACACACATGCACTCACACAGACAAAGGCCATAGCAAACCAGGACTTCCCCATTTATATCAACTGCTCTCTTTGCATTTGAACTCAGATGAGTCCTGTATACCACAGTTCTTCTGTTTGGAGTTTGGGGAGTTTTAGCAAACTGAAGTTCTTTTCACCTCTTTTATTAGTCTGCAATCTGACCTCCATTTTGTTTTTACAGATTCGTTTTAATTGTACGCCTTAAATATTTAAATAGGTCATTTCCTGAGGTTATTAGCCACCAGACAAGATAAAAGATGCCCTCTAGACCTGGGCGCCATCAAGAAAAACACTGGCAGTTGTGCATGCAATACTAGAACAAGATCGCCCGCAGGTACTCACGAATTTGGCAGAAGCTGCATCAAAGAGCTCTGCGTCACAACTGGGTACGCGGTGGAAGCCGGAATTGAGACGGTCTTACCATCTTTTTGGCGTAATGGTGATGACAGAAGTAAAATTACTTAAAGGCACCATTTGTATTCATGCATTAACACGGAATGTGTTCTGCACTAATGAGCCGTCCACAATTGCATCTATTGAAGGTGCACATCAGTGCAGCTAGCTAATACGTGTATGTAAGTCTAGTGCAACAGTAGCCCCCAACAACGCAATTCCTCTTCTGTCGTATAAAGAACATGAACTATATTTTAATCCATCCGTCTTCCAAAACAGTTTATCTGGTACAGGGTCACGATGTGCCCAGGGCCATTTCCGTGAATCATGAGGCAGAAGGCAAGCCGCAACCTGTCCAAAGCAGGCTGCCATATTGAAAGACTTTTTCATAATCCTTCCGATGAATTGGGTTTTATTTAAATGATTTTTTTTTAACGTAAAGGTCATCCCAGTAAATGTTATAGTGAATTGGCATATTTGTCAAAGTTAGCTCATTTTCACCACTGTGGTTTGATACACATCAAACCGAAGATAAGTGGATATTATTTTTCTACATCTCATCTCAGTAGATTTGTGTGAATTCAGGCCTTAGTTATGTTGAGTTACTGTTAATTTAATTATACTGCACAATTTACTTTAAAGTACGACATTATGTATTTTCTGTAATTTCTGATATTTTCTGTTGGTATGCTTGAAAAAAAAACTGAATTCTATTTACTTATCTTGAAAAACTAATTTGTAATAAATGTAATAAAATTAATTAGCTATTATTAGATTAAATTGTACATTGTTGATTCGCAGCAGTACCTTGAGCATAGATTTTTTTATATACAAAATATTTTGACATAAACATATAGAAATATATATTTAATAACACAGCCACATTATTTTTGTAGCCTGATGAGACTTTAGAGTAGACTCGACATTATTTCCAATTAAGAACACATTGGAAATTCTCTCATGTGTTAATGAAACATTCTACATTACAGGCACAAACATTAATCAGCTGCTGGAATCAACTCAGGCAGCACAAACGATAATAGCTTCCAAACTGCACGCAAAAGCTGCATTCATTTCCATAATATGTATATTTTTCCACAAGACTTAGACATTTGCTGTTTAACATTTTGCTTGCTTTTCTTAACATTACCTCTGGAGAAAAATTACCCGTAATTGTTGTTGAAGAGGTTGACTTTCGCCATGAAAGAAGTTACCGCGTATCACTGCTCTGTAGACCGATTTTCTCTGTGTTGAATTTTGAACGCAGGATAAAAAAATCCTTGTATATTTAAAGACACTCATGCCGCCTGAGTCGAAACTAAATGCAAATATGTATCATTCTACAGCATAAAACATTCCTAACCACGTTTTGTCATTTTCCCGAGCAGCCGAAAGATTGTTTCTGGTTCCGAACGACTCTCAACAAAAGGGCTGTCTGTTCCTAAATGATCTGATGACTCACAGGCTGTAGATGCTGTGATGGATTGTGGGGGTAAACAAATGAATTCCAAAAAAGTTGTCTTTAATTATAAATATATCTGTGCTTCAGGTTGAACCCATTTAAATGGATTTCATTTGCATTTTTCCAAGAAGGGGCCCACGGATCAGTAAATATCGGGGGCAGTGACAAGCTGCCGGTCCTTAGCTCTGTAGCAATATGGGAAGATAATGGAAATATGTGTATAAAATAATGGAAATCTGAGTGTTTCTGGTATACAGGGACACACCGATGGCCTAAACAGCAAACAAGAATGTTTCTTGAGTTAAAGGAAGAACAGGATGCAGAGCACGGAATCATCCATTTCAGACATTTACTGTAACATTTTGGAAATGATAGACCGCATGATGACAACAGATCAGATGGTACAGCCTGCAAAAATGCTAGTGCGTGACACAATGTAGCAGAAAATGAACATCTTCTCACACAAGGAACAACAGTACAGGCATGACTGTGACCTATGAGTTCGGAGATGTTGACCCGTAGGTCCTGAAGACACAGCCATCAGTAGTACATTCAGAAAGCATTCGGATCTCTTCCTATTCCCACATCGTGTTATTGTACCTGCAAACAGACATGCTCAAATATGCATCAAATGCATTTAATCTTTCATAAACAGGGATCAACGGCACTGGTGAATTCTGACGGACATTTTGACCAATGGAATTTTACCTCCGGATATGGTATTTGTAAACGTAACTTATGTAGGTATTCATTTTTTTTCTCAATGAAAACATTTTGCCACGGACAGAGAGGTGTCTAGCTACTGACACGTTTGTCTGGGTATGGGCAGGTTGGTGATCTCTGCTCATAAATCAAATCAAAAATGCATTTAGCTCAAGTGTTATATATTTCTGAATTTGTGATATTCATTTTTAATACATTTAGGCCTACAAAAATTTGTACAGGCCTGTTTTCGCGTTTTGATGAGTGTATTGGGGGTGTCGCAGTGGTGCAGTGGTAACCATTATTGCCTCATACCACTGGGACCCGGGTTCTGTGTGTGTGGAGTTTGCATGTTCTCCCCGTGTTGTCATGGAGTTTCTTCTGGGTGCTCTCGTTCCCCACCACCACCGTCCAAAAACATGCTGAAGTTCATTGGAGTTACCAAATTGGTCATAGGCGTATTTCTCCGGATGACTGTGCCCCATCCTAGGTTGTTCCCCACTTTGCGCCCGTAGCCTCTGGGATCGGCTCCGGATCCCCCTGCGACCCTGTACAGGGCAAGCGGTTTCGGAAAATGGATGGATTAGTGTGTTGTGAGCAGATTCAAGATGTAAAAACTGAGTTTAATCCAATGCAGCATCCTGAATGATTTCACTGTACCTGCTTCTATAGCAACACTGCACCGTACCTATGGAAACAGGCGGTCCGATTGCCGCCGACAAAGTTTACAAAGAGTGACACAAAGCTCTATCCTATGAGACAGGCCAAAATGCTCACTAATTAGGATTAATCCCTACGTTTGGGGTCAAAAGCTAAATCGGTGTTCCAATACAATAAGGAAGGCTGTCCCATTAATTAGCCTGTAATCAATGCGAAATATGAAGCCTTTCAGCCATTGTAATATAATATCTTGCTTGTACACAGTAATCCAATGACAATAAAGAAGACAAATTAATATCACTTATCCATGTTAACTACACTTTCTTTTGATCTTAGGTTAGGTTTAATTCTCTTCCATTATTAAGTCCCTTAAGGTATATATTTGCCATTCGCCTTTCATCCTGACATCCTTGGTGGATGGAAATGCATTTATGTGTTAAGGCTCTAACCTCCCATTAATAATCCTTTCAGAGGAACGTAGTGGCTTATAAAACGATGCCCGGCTGCGATAAACGAGTCAAATGATTAGTCATTAGTTATTATTATAAACGTAAGTTAAATGTGACTGACAGACGACGTTACGTAAGAATCGCGGCTTATCTGGACGTGCATGGGGAGCTTCGCCGCGTCCTAGGTGGGAATCGAGCACAATGCGGGGTGTGAAAGCACGCGGCGCTCACACGAACACCAAGGGGCACCAATTAACTTTGACAGCCTATCTGTTTACCACATCGCGGCACGCTGAGAGGAGACGTGGGAAGAGCGTGCATTCCACATGGGCAGATTCACGATCAGGACCTCGGGGCAGCGAGACGCAAACAATACTCACTCCGGTGCACTCAGTTAATTAGATTAAATGTATTTAATTTGATTGCTAGGAAAACTTAGTCGTGTTGTCGGTGCCATGTAATGCGGTGAAGCCGACTCCCCGGGAGAGGGACGGAGCCGCGCGACCTGAACGTTATTCTGGATGCGTTTCCGCTTCGCGGGGCAAGGCGGGGGGGGGGGGGGTTTCAGCTACACCGGGAGCGAAAAATGGGAGCGAATAGGAAACAGACGTCAGGGAGAGTAAGCGAGGGACGAGAAGAAGAAATTGTGGGTGCGGATGGTGAAAGGGAGGATGCCGGGAATGGCACTGACACATCCCTCTGGGGTGTGCTTATTGGGGGGGGGGGAGCTATGTTCCTTATGATCACCTGACTGTTTGACTGTTCTCCGAGGTGCCCCCATACCTATCCAAACAATATCAGCGTTCCTCTCCGCACTTTACACAGCTAAGAAGTCGGGATCCTTAGCCAGCACGCCCCCTGCTGGATCACAGTTTATACTGCTCCAACCAAATAAATGCAAAAAGGGAGAGAAGAAAAAAACAAATCTTTGAAACCCGGGGAAACATATCATTTACCAAAATCCCTCCAGGAAACCAATCAGGCTAAAATCAGTACAGCACATCGGGCTGGTGCCAGCTGTCTCCTTTGGTCTTTAAACTCTGAGCCAAACACTAGCACTCCTGACTTAAAAAGCAGAACTTTGTAATCAAGCCTGATTACTCTAGCCTTATTCCAATTAACTAGAGACAGATCCATATACACATACAGTATAGACATAGATATGCAATACTGACGTTAGAATTCTGCACCAGGCGGTAAGGTTCTGGTGAAATTACGTGCATAAACAGAGCAGTCCAGAAGAGGACTCACAACAAATCTAGATTTAATAGCTCTGCTATATAAAGTGACTGTATTCTCTATTGGAAATGGCAAATATTTCCAGAAGCATTACATATATTTAAAAAGACTCCATATAGAAATACAACTATCACCACAAAGGATTAATATTTCTGCGGTTACAAAATCTATATGTTTATAACAAGGCTCTATTTGTCAAAAAATATAGGCATTCATCTTTTTAACCATTTGCAGGATATAACAACACTGTTTTCAAGATATTGTGCTTCAGTGACCCTGACCAGAATTAATATTTGGACGATGGATGGATTCTATATGTGTCCTTGTACAGTTATGCTTCACCTGCAAGTGAAAAAATGGACATTTGAATGGATTTGTGTTGAGTTCTATTTCTGGATATTGGCCTTGTTTTTCAGCCAGTCTATTGAAGAGTAACATCCATGGCTAGTTTAGGTTGTAACAGTCTGCGTCTGATAAGTGACACAGACAACAAGGTGCACTGACTTCCCTTAGTTATTCTAAAGGATTTAATACCATCTTCATAAATTCTTAAATTATGCGTCGATTTGTTTTTTACCTTGAAAGTGTACATACACTAGAAGCACAGGTGATGCAGTACTTTTTCATTCTTGTTATATCGATAATAGAAAATGGATGAAATATATAATTTATTTGGTAATGTGTTATTGTAGATTGAGGGTTCAGACCTCCAAGGTTATGAGTTCAAGTCCCTTCTCCACACTGGGTGTTTTCCCTAATTTGGACAGTTTTCATTCGGGGACTCTGGTTTCATCCATGTTCTCCAGTTTGTATCCTGGTTCTCCAGTTTCATTCAGGTTCCCCGGTTTCATCTAGGTTCTCCAGTTTCATGCAGTTAGGCTCCTTGGTGTTACACTGCAAGTGTGCACGTGTATGGATTGTCATCCTATCCAGGGTGTACCCCAGCCTTGCAAACTATAGTCTTCAGTGCCCCCCGCAACCAGGATAAATACTGGATGCATGCATGTGTGGATAGATGGATGGATGGATGGATGGATGGATGGATGGATGGATGGAAGGAATATTGCAGAATCTTGCTCATTAATCACAGTGCAGTGAGAGCTTATGTGGAACATATAAATAATAATCAATAATAAATGAATGATGTATGATCAGTAAAACAGACATCCTGGTCAACCACGCTTCTGTAAATTGACTTAAATTTCATGTTATTGATGGATTTCCTACCCTCAGGCATACACACACACACACACACACTCATAAGTGCACCCCGTAATAACACTCACCTCCTTTTAACTCCAGTCTATATCACACTGAGATTCTATCTCATGTCGCTGAACCTTCTCCGATTTACCGCTTAATATAGTAACATAGGAAGGTAATTTGGCCCAGTTATAAATAATGAACGCTAATAATACACATTAAACCGACTAATAGTTTCCGACGGAAAGTGGACCTGGCTTTGGAACAAATTTCTCTTCTATAGGTTTATGACTAAGGGGATGAGGAAGAGAATTTACCGCTGAAGGCCCTGCTAGATATTAGGCTTTTTTGGCAGATTTAGGGGTCTGTTCCTTAAAATACGTTACGTTTTACACCAGCTTGACATTGATGGGAGGCTGTCATTAGCCCTGTATGTAGCTATTTTTAAGAATTTAGGTGTTTTGACTGATTATGGTTGTCATGAATTTTTTCTCCCATTAATATTAGCAGTTGTAATCCTGAGTATTGAGATATGAAAGAATCCAGGTGTAGTAATGGATGTGGTCCTTGGTTTTCTGGTTTAGGTGTGGTCCTTACAGGAGGTCAGTTAGAGGAAAACCTTCTCCATCCCCGGACTTTGTGTAAACAGGAAGCACTTACTCCTCATCTTTCCCTGAAGCCAGAGAATATTTTTATCTGACAGTATCTGTCAGTTATAATGATCAGTAACAGAATTATCGCTTATCAGGGTCCAGGAGACAGGCCACAGATCGGAAGATAAATTGATAGATACCCGTATCTCTTATGTGTCATAACCGGTTTTATCCGCTTGCTGAAAATTCAAGCGACACCGTTTGACACATCCGGAAATCTACTTTTGCTTTAATTAGTGTTGGTTTCGCACGTGGTAGCTGATGTGAGGTAAATATTCGTAAAGTGTTGCTATAGCGCTCTCTCTGTGCTCTTGTATTCCATGCATATTTGGTCTTTTACCCATAAATCACTGCTCATGTAATCCACAGATGTATGTTACTCGTGGATTGGGGGACAGAGGGCACTTGCGTAACTTTAGGAGTGTCATTAATTACAAATAATTCATTGCAACCTGGAAAAAAACATTAGTAAATGGGTTAAACATGGCTGTTGTTGTGTTACTCCTGATAAAGTTGTGAGGTGTTCCTACCCTGATAAGATCGTACCACAGTGTTTGTATGCCGTGTGCAGCTGGGGCAGTGCCAGTGCAGGCTTTAATGCATGGTGATGTTAAAGGTAAATAATATGCAGAGGATAGTGCCATTACTCTTGTGTGCTCCAGTGCGGACACTGTGGTTTATGATCCTGCAGTGCTGTGCAGTGCATTCAGAGCATCCCTGTATCTGGCACATTCCCTGGTCTCGGAGCAGCCTGGACCAGCGTGGTTACACTCCCTAGAGAGGGCTCTTCTCGGTGCTGCACTCCATCGCTCTCAGGCCCTCTAGGGTTTAACGTCTTTCCAGGATCTGTGTGTCAGTTTCACTCTCTGTTGTCTCTGCTATTTTCAGTGTGGTGCAGCCCAGTGAAAAATAGTTTCCTCTCCTATCGGCTACCTTTAAGAATTCGTACGTAGATAATTATGCTCAGATAACTGAGTCACTGCAATGAGATTGATACGTTTTGGAATTACAGTGAGCAACTAGCAAATACAGGTTATAAGGGGACACTCAAATAAAACTGCTAATGTGAACAGTTGAAGTGAATGTATGGATGGAGGTATAATTTGTGCCATCCTGCATAGCAATAGAGACGATATACAGCAGTCAGTCACCTCTATCGCATTTACATGTTTATGGATTTATGCAACAAATGCAAAAATGCTTAATTATAATTATCTGATTTTGCTTTTAGGCACAGTTGGCTGAGCAATACTGGCGCACTTGGCTTGGTCCTATCTTCGGTTTTGGCGCCCGATTGTGAAATTTCGCACAGGAGCCGCGATAATTGCACCTGTAGCCCGGCCACCATGGTGCCATCGCTCGGCAGGTGAGTTTTAAATAAGACACCGTTCGTCGGAATGACGCGCCGCGCTGTTGTTTTACACTAAATGCATGCGCGTTAAATCGTAACAAAGTGGGCTGCAGTTCTTAAAGCGCTTTAGTAAAATAGCAGCGCCGGCTGATTGGCTTTGCGCTTTTTCTCGGCGCCTGAATTGTCAGTGACTTGGTGAGTGCAGCCGGCCGTGCGCCGATAATGGAGGGTGTGTGTGTGCGCCTGTCGGGGGGGGGGAGAGCGGCTTGGGTTGCATCAGCCGCGGCTCAGCAATGACAGCGACTAGCGTAATGCGCGGTTATGGGGGTGCGACCCTTTTCTGCAAAACTACCGCGAATAAAAATAAATAAAAACCGTCCGATGCCACAGAAAACATGCTTTACTGAAGCTACCGACTATTTCATCATCTAGTCTCATTTTATATAAATATCATTTAATAACACACTAAGGGAAAGGCGCTATGAGGGAATGGTTTGCTTACATGCTATTGACACCTGTGAAATGTGACCAAGGGCATATCATTTAAAAATAGCTTTTAATTGAATAATTGCCTTGGAACTTGCTGCTTTGAACGGTGTTCAATCCATAGACTTCAAACGGAGACCTTTCGAGGAACGGAAGAGTTACAGAATCTCCCGTTGAAAGCTGAGAGGCTTCAGGGGATGAGGACTCCAACAAAATCCTATTTTCTGTTCGTGAAATGCCGGGTGCATGAAGCAACATCACTAACACGAGGGACACGAGGGAGAGAGTCCTAGTGCCAAAACCTAGATGTTGGCATTGCATTTGCAAACGCTAATCATATTTGATTGCCGGCATGCGCTCTACGTTATTATTAATAATCATCATCATCATTATTGTTATTAATAACAATAATCATTATTATTATCATTCCCATAAACATGAATGACCTTCGTACCTCTAACCCCAGAAAGGCACATACCACAGCCTACAAAGTGTGTGGTCTGTCATCCACAGACTGTATTTAATAGGCTTACCTCTTCGCCTATGACTGAATTCCAGACATCGACTTGTGCCCTGCTTATATATAGCGAATACGGTTTTTGCCACTTTTTTGGTGTGGATGTCTCATCTCTGGGAATGATACAGTAATGAAATGAAATGAACTTTAGATGCTGTATAGCAATCTGTAATACTCTGGTCTTTAAGTGCTTTCAGATACTCTCAAAAATACACACACACACACACATTTGTGTTCATTCATTTCTATGGGAAATTCCCTAATCCCAACAATGACAACCTTAACCCCTACCCAGCCCTAACCTTAACCATAACCTTAACCCCCACCCAGCCCTAACCCTAACCATAACCTTAACCCCCACCCAGCCTTAACCTTAACCATAAGTAACCAAAGAATAATAATAATAATACAAGACTTTTGGCATTTTTAGTTTTTTGATTTGTGGTTACAGATTTTAATAAAACTGAGTCTCCCCTTGTGGGGGCTGGAATTGTCCCCACAATGTCTAAATAACAGGTTTTTATCACGTTGTGGAGACATTTGCTCCCCATAATGTAATACACACCTAGCACACGCGTTTTTGCATTTTTCTGACATAGGTTGATGGTTTTCGTCAGGTTAACTGTATTCCATTTGGAAGAGCTAATATAATAATTTAAAAAATGTTGGTATCAGTGGTTGCCTCTATTTTTTGGGTCATGTTTCATTCCGGTCTCTCCTACAGACACAGTCTGACAGCTCCAGAGCAGCCTATTATAAAAACAACCACTTCTGTACTCATTACAGATGTGTGTCTGTATCCCGACTCTGTTTGACTGGGATATGCTTTTGACCGCGCACACAGGCTCACCAGGTTGGAATCAGCAATGTTTGGGTTTGTGAAGTGGAACAAAAATGGCAAGAATGTACATGAATATAGTGCCAGAGTAATACTAACATACTAATGAGTAATAAATACCATAGATAGAGTATTAGGAACAGAGTTTCTATCTATTGCCTAAGCTAACAGCTATGAACAGAGAGTCCTTTGTTGAGAGAGGTAGGCTTTAAGCATGTGCTTGGTGGTTTTGTATGCCCAAGGCAGATAACACAGTTCTGATAACGCAATGCTAACAGTGCCAGACGGAAAAAAACACTAGCCAGGGTTAGCGCATGTGAGGAGAGGGAAAGAGAGCCTGACGGATCGTCGCTGTCCGATGAAAACCATGTATGCCCACTTCGTAACTGTGACTTTTTACTATGGAGGGAATTCGCTCATTCTCCTCTGTCGACTGATAGCGTTTCAGATCTGATTGACCAATGAAAAGAGGTTTTATGGCTTTATCAATTTAACTAGTATTTATGTTTATAATTCTTAACATTTGTATTCTTGATGGTTGTTAATTTTAAGAACGTAATATTGATAGCTAGATAGCTAGCTAATTAACTAATTAATGTTAATTGTGAATGTAAAGGGAGATTAGTTTGTATCTTATTGACACTGACAGATTTGCCTCGCTGATAATACTCGTAAGTCCATTTAAGATATTAAACTGTTCACTGACAGCTGTGGGAAGATGGGTTTCTATTTGTGGTGCTAAGGGTGTCTCATTACGTTGTTTTTGTTAGAGTTTGTAAAGTAGTTTATGAGAAAATGTTTTTCCATACTCTTGAAATAACAGATTTTTGGAGATACCTGTTTTTAATTGGACAACGATGATACTATAAACTGCTTTGCTTTGCTGATTGGTGGGTCAGGGGCTATGCTGAGGCTGGAGAACCTCAAGGTTGTGGGTTCGGCTGTCAGCATTGTTCCGCAGATGTGGAGTTCCCGTGATTTACACACTGGCCTGTGTGTTTCCCATGATTCCATCCGACTTTTCAGAATTGCGCTTTCAATAAATCACTATCTCTAGCTGCCCTTAGATTGTGCCCTGTGATGGAGCGACACTCTGTCCAGGGTCCTCTACTGCGGATTCATACCCTGGTGCTGCCCTGCGGTTACAGGAAATAGATTTATTACATTTTCACTCAGTGGACATTCTTATTCAGAGCAAGGTGCTTTGCCTCAGCACTAAAAATGTAATAAGTCAATGGTGTCAATAATTGTAATTAGTATTTACGTTAAATTATTTATCATGGCATAATTAGGGTTGCGGTTGAAGTGTAATAACAATCAAGTGCTACATCTTAACATTAGCTGCAGTGGAATGGCCTAGTTTAGCTTAGCCACAGAAGAAGTGACGTCGGGGGTTTGTTCAGACTGGAGCTGTATGATGTGGAGGGATGTTACTGAAGGTTAGATGTGCAGCACTGTGAACATTCTGCTTCTTGTTGTGCCCCCGGCTAAGTGGGGCCTTCCATTTACCTGCCACCAGGAGCCAGTGAAGAGAAGGGGTGTGCTATGAATGCATTATGAAGGTGCACTGAATGTTCTATGAATTCATTATGAAGGGGCACTGAATGCATTATGAGGGTGCAGTGAATGCTCTATGGATGCATTATGAAGGAGTCCTGAATGTTCTATGAATGCATTATGAAGTTGCACTGAATGTTCTATGAATGCATTATGAAGGAACACTGAATGTTCTACAGTATGAATGCATTATGAAGGTGCACTGAATGTTCTATGAATGCATTATGAAGGTGCACTGAATGTTCTATGAATTCATTATGAAGGGGCACTGAATGCATTATGAGGGTGCAGTGAATGCTCTATGGATGCATTATGAAGGAGTCCTGAATGTTCTATGAATGCATTATGAAGTTGCACTGAATGTTCTATGAATGCATTATGAAGGAACACTGAATGCTCTACAGTATGAATGCATTATGAAGGTGCACTGAATGTTCTATGAATGCATTTTGAAGGTGCACTGAATGTTCTATGAATGCATTATGAAGTTGCAGTTAATGTAAATGTTACCAAACATTTTTAGCCAGTCAGGAAGACACTCCCTCGAGTATTTGATACAGGTACTCTCTTAAAAGAGATGAGGAAGTCTGGATGGGGAGATTTTTGGTGTGAGAAGCCATCCATCGAAATTCCAAGTGGAGAAAACAGAGCCTGAGGAGAAAGTGGTGGAGACCATTACGACAGGCCTGTTTTATTTTTTCTTTGGTCACCCGAGGAGCTGCCTGCTTGTATTATTCGTTTCTTTCAAAGTGCACTTTACATCACACAATTACTTCTTAGCCCTTGTGCGGACTCTGTAATGATTTTGATAATCGCACTGCAAATGAGAGACCAAAATGTGCCTCTGCCCGTGAAAATGGGCGCGCAGAAGGAATTCTGAAGAGGTCAGGCGCGCGTCAACAAAGGAGATGGCGCCCGTACAGCAGACTCTAATGCATGAAATTACACTTCCCAATTTAATTGATTCCATTCAAGTCATCTTTTTTTTGCAAATGAGACAATAAGTAAAAAAAGCTATTGTCACCCCAGTCAATTTTATTAAAGAACATGTTTTTTTTTTTTTTTTTTTTTGAATATTTAATGTTTGCTTTCGTCTCTAAAGATAAAACACATAATATTCACCTTTCAATGCATTCTGTTCAGTTTTTCTTTGGTAACTGTGAAAGCATGGCATTAATCTGACTCTAAGTACGTTTTCAAGTTTTTTTCCCCTTGTCCCTTTAGCATCAAGTTTTTACAACACACAATGGGTGATTCAGTAACATGGAAATTATAATGACGCAATACAGTGGTGGTCTTTAAATGGGGTTTTCAATGGGAGTTGGGCAGGCGTGGTTCTCTTTGTGAGCGTGACAGCGCATAGCCCCCCGACAAGCTGGCTTTGTGGTCAGAAAAAGGTTGTCCTGGGTGGGGGAAATTAATTTATAGTAAAGTGAAATTGAATTCACAGTTTTCATTTTCATGAAGTGTATAATTTGAACTCCAGGTTCCTCTGTCTGGCCAAAGAAATGCAGCTTTGGTGAGAGGCTGTCTCTGTAAATTGCACGTTGTGCGTGTGTGTGTGTGTGTGTGTGTGTGTGTGTGTGTGTGTACCTGCTACCTGCTCATGCTCCGTGATGGACTGGCATCCTTTCATGACTGGCTCCAGCAGTGTGCCCTGTGGTATGCTGCACTCTCACCCTGACCCTCCGTTGTATGGGATGGATGGATGGATGGATGGATGGAATACTTTGATCCAGCTGAATGGTTGTCTTTATTGCTTTGTTAGCATCACTCTGTAATCTTGCTTTTTACTCATGCTGCAAAGAACGAAACGCAAAGCCGTCGTGCACCATCCCGTTGCGGCACATCCAGCAGGCCTCCAACGCGCTCGTGGCACGAACCGCAGCTCTCTCATTGGACGGGGATTAATGGCCCCTCTGAGACGCCTGTTTCATCCTGACCGCACTTGACAGTCGGCTCCCTGACGCTCAGTGATGCAGGGCTGTCGTTTCCACCGGGTTTCAATTTGTAAGACATTGGTGTGAAGGGTCGGGGGTGGACCACAGACAACAGTCCCTCTGTGACACCCCCAGAACATTGTTCTTGATGTGTCCATAGTAATATCGGGAGCTGATAAGATGCCGAGATCTAAACCACCTGCCAGAAACTTCCAAAGATCAATTCATACCTGCTGCTGTCTGCCAGATACTCCAAGCTGTACTATACTGACGAGAGTATGCTTACTTTCACGTTACTCATTACTCTGCTCTTTGCAGTACAGATTTCACTGCAGTTGTTATAGCATGCATTATTTTTCAGAAAGATGCATGAAATTTTCTTTATGCATTTTATACACATATTTCACGCAGCTCAATTTTAACTCCTAAAACAATTTTAACTAGCTAACAACGCAAAGGTTGAAGGTTCGAATCCCAGAGTGCACACACAAAAGCTGTTACCCTTTTCTATATAAGTTGATTTGGAAGTGTCAGGTGAATAAATAAATGCAATACTGGTAGTTCAATATCCTCGAACTCACCACTGACTAATATAACACTGAGATACTAAGCAAGTTACGGTTTATCAGTTAGTTATATTTTATGACACCCATTTAATTCATGTGTAGGACCTTGGAACTTTGAAGTCTATCATTACTGATGTTCTTTCCTTGATTTCACTGACAACAACAATGGTAAAAGTTGTTCTTTCCTGTTATAAGAGAACAATGTTCTGTGGTGTCACAGGGAATCTGCTTTTTGCCTTGACATTATAATCACCTGTCTTTTTACTTCTCGATCCAGGCACTTTTTTCTGCATTCTAATATCTCAGTTTCTGACCCAAGAAATATCTGGGTTTGATAAGTCATAAGTGCGGAGGTTCTCTTGAGAACTGTTGCTTGTCACAAATAGTGAGGGTTACCATGCGGTAAGGTTAATGCCTAAAGGGCATTATTATACTGAAAGACATCACCGATAATGCTGTGTGTTTTATTTAAAACATCAATAGCATATGATATATTAGGAGACATGCGATGATGCAATGATCTGCAATCATTCATCGACTGTAAGATGGAAAACTCAATGTAAATTAGTCCTTCTACAAGTTTTAGAAAAATCTAAAACTTCTGATTTGACTGATACTCTATAAAGTATTAATATTCCTTTAGAAATGGGTTATTATCAAAATATGCATCAAAAAACCCACTAACCAAATAAGGACAACATTTCAGGCACAAAGGACAAATAAATCCCAAAACCACGGATGTTTTGCCCGTACTGGATGTCTCTATTTGAAGTTAAAAGATTTTTGATTGCATTAGTAGGGGCAATATTTTATTCTTATGTCAGGGTTTTGGGGAAAAAGCTATCACGGTTTGATATGCTAATAAAGGACGGTCCATTGGCTGTGCAGTTTAATCCTGGATAAATACCAAAAAAATACTCATAGATTGGCAGAAGGAAAAAAGTCAATCATTTCAATGTTGATTTGAAGAAATTCTCATAAAATGTAAAATAAACTGAGGATATTAAAAGGAATAATTTCTTATGAAACATTTTTGAGCCATGAGTCTGTATATCTAGGTTCGCATATCTTACACCCAAGCAATTCGCACGAAGTGTAGCTGATACACATAAGAGGTGAAAAACTATAAGTGGGAGGGAAAAAAAAACACCGAAGACCAAGACTGCTTCAGGTTTTATCTGGATTTTGAAGTATCGCAGGTAGGCACTAAGATCAGTGGCCTCTTGTCTTTCAGAAACTCGCTTGGCTTGTTGGTATCTTCCATCCATCTTCCACTTGTTCAACGGCAGGATATGGAAAGCCTGGTGTGTTTCCCAGAATGGACAGTGCCCGAGACAGGGGACACCCTGGACAGGACGCCACTGCGTGTGCAGGCACTTGCTGTCACACACACAATCACACACTTACAGATATTCGACAGACGCCGGTCCACCTGACTGCGTATTTTTAGGCGGTGGGAGGTAACCCGTGCGTACATGGAGAGATGCGTGCGAGGTAGTGTGTTGTACGTCGTGAGACCATGCAGCCCTGCAGCTGTCAGTTTATTGGAGCAGAAGTAATGTACAGCGATGGAGAGTACAGCTTAACCCAGCAATTGCTGCGTTATTATGTTCTTGGATACTATTGTACACTTGTTTGTGGTTTCCTGTGTAAAAGTGTAGTTTTGATTCACATCTCAGGCATGAACCCCCTGCTGAATTATATTCTCTCGAATCTCCGAGCTGTCCCAGGTGTAGCCTTGTTTTATTTAGTCTTGTGCTTTCAAGACCGGCTCCTGGCTTGCAGTTCCTGGACTTTGGGGTCCCCCCCCCCCCCACGATAAATTTCACCAGCCAACAGACCCATCAGCTCACCGAGGACACGCCCAGCAGGCCGGATGGCCAGTCCAGTCCTGGATAACTGCTTCGAGGAAATTGCTGAGTGTATATGATAAGTGGTTTTATGAAGGAAATACAAGAAAGAAAGTTCAAGTGGAATGTCAGGGATGTGGAGACGTCTGTGAGCGAGACGTCCCCGTTTTTCCTGTATTCGAGAGATGAGCTGCGACTCAGACTTACGGCACACATCTCTTTACTGCTTGCTCACTGTTTTCTATCTGTCCATCACTGCAAAGTCACGCGCTGTAAGTTATATAGCGGACGCTTTTTTTTTTAATCTTAAACCAGCGTACGTTGGACAAAACAGGATCAGCCAGATCCTGGAGCAACTGGGGGTTAAGACCCTTGATCAAGGACCCAACAGTGACATCACTCTGCCAACCACGGGATTTGAGCCGCCGACCATCCGACCGCAGACCCAGCATCCTAACCTGCTGAGCCACACACTTCATCTTAAAGGGGTCGCATTAGGCATACTGTGTACCTAATGCCTGAATGCTTCGCCGCAGGCTATCAGGTAGGAACCCACTGTACTGCACTTATTGTCTGGAGAATACCCAGGGCCTGGTGATGCTTAATCCTGAAGACCCTTGGTGGAAAGGAGATTAGAAAGGAGATTTGGAGGCCTGGAGAGGTTCGCTGACCGAGCTATCCTGACACGGTGTTACAAATTAGCCTTTTAGGCAGAAGGAGCAAAACGCTTCCGATGACCTTTGCACATTGATGCCGCCGTCGGTGCGATTGCGCGTTCTCCGGGCCTGGGTTTAGCGGCCGGTTCCTGGCCGTGCCCCTACTCTTGAGGTGTCTGCAGCAGAGATGGTATTACTGATGGCGCGGTATGCGGCAAAACCCGCTGACAGAGTCAGCGCCAACAAAGCTGAATGCGCACATGCACCGCGGCTCCCGTTTAAATATTTTAGGAATTGCCGGGGTTGCAGTCGCTTTCTCGGAGAGGTGGGTCCTTTGAATGCGTTCATTCGGAATGTGCACAAAAACGTATAGACGAATTAAATTGGAAATGTCAGCGGTCTCAAACGGCAATATCTGCAAAACAAACGCCTGTGCTTTTCTACCCAGTTTGCCGTTTGTTTTTCTACTTTCCCTCTTGGCAGCTGGTCAGGGTAAATTTTAAAGCGCAGAGATTTAAACGAGTCTCTTCCCTCCCCCTTTCTGTGCTATGTTTCGAGCCCCAAGTCATCAGTGAGGGCCGTTTTTTCCGTCAGGCATTGACACAGATGCCTAAAAATGTGAAATAAGCCCAAGTATTATACCTGTTTATGGCAGGTAGTGGGAATCATTTTGTACTGGTAGGAAACCATTTGCTCTAGCCTGAATTCTTCATGCCATAGACTCAGAAAGGTGCTGGAAACATTCCTCAGAGATTCCGGTCTGCATTGACGTGATAGTATCACGTAATTTCTACAGATGTGTCAGCGGCACTTTCACACTGCGATTCTCCCATTCCACCACATCCTTAAGGTGCTCTATCGATTCAGATCTGGTGACTGGGGAGCAGAGGTGGAAAGTTCAAATCCAGAAAGTACAAATGCAGACCAGGGTTTTGTTTCAACCAACCAGTTGCATAATCTGTGAATGTGATTCTTTATACTCAACTGGCTGGTTGAAACCTTTGGAGGTCACTGAAGAACACTGAACTCTTTGTTCATGGGCAGGGGGGTTATTAGAGATATTGCCCCCCCCCCCCAGCCCAGACCCATTATATCATGTTCCAAAGTTTTTAGGACCCTTGCAATTGGCCCCACCTTTATGGCTCCCCTGCTCATGGGATGAGGTTGAGATGAACATGCAGAACATGGGTGAACTGGAACCATTAAGGGGCGCTCATGATCAGCAGCGATATCAGACAGCCTGTGACATTTTAATGATGACTGATTGGTATTGGGTTCTTCAGCATGCGCCAAGACAACATTACCCACTTCATTACACCAACACGACCAGCCTGAGCTGTCGATGGGTCCATGGATTCGTGCCGCTTACGCCAAATTCTGACCAGACCATCTGCACGTGACAGCAGAAATTGAGATTCATCAGACCATGCGCCATTTTCCCGATCTTCAGCTGTCCACTTCCACTGAGCCCGTGCCTCTACTGTAGCCTCAGCTTCCTGCTCTTAGCTGACTGGAGTGGATGCCGATCTGCTCTTCTGCTGTCGTCGCCCATCCACCTCAAGTTTCGCCACATTGAACTGTATGGAGTGATTATTTGAGTTACTGCGGCCGTCCTGTCAGCTCGAACCAGTCTGGCCATTCTCCACTGACCATTCTCATCAACAAGCCGTTTCCACCCACAGAACTTCTGCTCACTGGATGTTGTTTTTTTTTTCGTTTTGTTTTTTTGCACCATTCTGTGTAGACTCCAGAGAGTATTATGCATGAAAATCCCATGGGATCAGCAGATTGCGAAATACTCAAGCCTCTCTGTCCAGCATTAATATCCATCCCATGATTAAAGTCACTTAGATCACATTTTCCCCTTATTCTGATGTTCCAGCTGTTTGCTGAAGCTGTTGACCCATGTACGCATGCTTCTTTACATTGAGCTGCTTCCAAACGATCGGCTGATTACATATTCGCGTGGACGAGAACAGGTGGTATATATTTGCTGGTGTCGGAGTGATGTAGCGCTTTAAGAACATATGATTTAATGAAATCATAAATAATAAACATGTCTGTTTAATTCAAAGTGTACTAACTCAACTTAAGAGGATGTTCAGTGTTTAGAGTCACTGTCTGATTTTTAATACAAATCTAATAGTCTAAACTATTGTTGTCACCGGAAAATGAAAGCGGTCTCTTTTTTTTCTTTGAGTTCTCCTCTCAGGTGACGCGTAACCCGTTGATACTTCTTTGTGGTTCCGCTTCCTGATCTATTTGTTTGTTTTGCTTATTTCATTTGCTATGGCTTTTCACTCTCACATTCCTGTCAGCCATTTTTTTTCCTTTGCCCTCCTGGCACGAAGAGCACACTTGGAGCCACAGTTAAGAATCTCCGTCCAAATCTGTGGCTGGCGTTACAGGCCATGATCTCAGGGAAGATTTTGTTAACACATGAGCTTGGCACTTAATCTGACTCACTTCAGTTGTACAAATGCGTTAAATCAGGGACCGTCTACTTTTAGTGTGTGATATAATGTTAAAAATAACAAAATAAAAGGAAATGTTTACTGTCAATATAATGTTTATTTTTCCATGAATATCTCATGACGTACACTAATAATTAGCATTCTGCATATTGTCCCCTTTTGAAGACAGTATTCATCTCTGTTCCTCATCCATATCTTGTGTCCGACACTCACGGTGGGATGGAAACAGGCAAGTTTTAGCCGTGTTTTGTGTCGTTCTAAGGTTCGAAATCCCTCGAGACATTGATCTATCGGACACGAGGGGGTCTTCAGTCATTTAAATAGACAATCTGCGTGATCTTGCTGTCACTGTGAGAAGGTCATCTGGCCCCTCTTTCTTTGACGAGCCTTTGTATGCCGGTAAATCGACTCGAAGGAAAGTCTTTGAAGCGCCTGCCCCGTCTGCGGACGACCCGTCACTCGGCCTGGTTGGCAGGACGCCCCGTGCCCCCCCCTACCCCCCCACCCTGGCCTGTGTCTGCCCTCGAGTCTGACCTCCATGTTGTGCTCCGAAAAGCTTGCGGGGCCCACATGCCATTCAGTGCCAAGCCACTGTTGGCTTAGAACAGTCACACTGTCACAGTGGTTATAGAAATCCTCATTATCCTACTGATACTCGTGTTTAATCATCACTCATGCAGCTCTGGAAAAAATTAGGAGACCATTCATTCCTAAATATGCAGGTCTGCATCTGCGAATGACGTATTACAAATGCAGATTTGTTTAAAAATATAGAGTGGTCTTTAAATTTTTTCCACGGCTGTATATGTACACACATATCGTATTCCTGTTTAATCCCAGTCTGTTTCCTCCATAAATTTTCCTTTTTCATCTCTTTTTTCACTGATCAATTCTTTCCCTCTTTCCTCCTCTCTGTTTACCATCCACGTCTTCTCTTCTTCGCCGAACAAATGACACGCTGGGGGGGGGTTTCGCAACGTGTCCCATGCACTGTGTGTTGCATATTCCTAAACCTCGGCCCCCACTGAATTTTCGCTTTATGCCTGGATGTTTGTGAAAATTACAAGTGGTGAAACGTACACGCTCTTTAAGACGTGGAAGGTCCACGGTGCCACAGATATATCCCACACTCCAGACATTATATGACGGAACACGTGCGATTAATGTCTCCAAGTCAGAGATCATTTCAGAGACAGAATCTGAAAAGTGTCTGGAGCCTATTGTACATGCAATACGACAGCGCTGTTTGCTAATTGGTTTAATTCTTAATATAAGAATAATAAAAGAAGATATTTGCTCAAGTAGGAAAGCGAAACCTCGTATGACCATTTATTTGGACATTATGTTGAATGTCATTTATTTTGTTTTGCGCTGTGGGAGGAGGAATGTCAAAAGTGACTTAAATTGAATTAAATCTCCCATTTGCAGGCATTTCCTGCCCGAGAAATCCTTTCTCTGCAATAAAACCTCCACTGCAGCCTGTACACGGCATTTATAGTGTTTTCAGACCAAACGCAAAATAATTCTTACCCCATAAGAAACACAGACTTGGCATTGGAGAAGATTGTATAC
>JAODKC010000051.1:6070224-6085183 GCA_026777985.1 Mormyrops attenuatus | reverse complement strand
TTGCGGGCGTGACGTTTCTGCGTTCTGTATAGCTGTTGCGGGTGCGACGTTTCTGCGTTCTGTATAGCTGTTGCGGGCGTGACGTTTCTGCGTTCTGTATAGCTGTTGCGGGTGCGACGTTTCTGCGTTCTGTATAGCTGTTGCGGGTGCGACGTTTCTGCGTTCTGTATAGCTGTTGCGGGCGTGACATTTCTGCGTTCTGTATAGCTGTTGCGGGTGCGACGTTTCTGCGTTCTGTATAGCTGTTGCGGGTGTGACTTTGCTGCGTTCTGTATACTGGGTATGTAACAATTTCTCATCGTCAAGCATTACACATTCTTTCTGGAGTACAACACACAGTGACTACTTGAATTACCCTAGTGAGTTGAGATGTACGGCTAATTAATCCTGCCCCGTTTTTAGTATTCATCCAGTCCGTTTTATGTACAAATTTAGCGCTGGCTGATCATCGGCCAAATCCGTGTTACAGAATAAACACACAAATATTCTTGTGTCAGGAGTATAAGGTGAGTTATACTGACAGACATTTGTTGTTTGTCGAGTTTATTGCCATCATGGCGCCAGCTTTGTGAATATATTTTCCTAATTTCCTTATGTTGTCAACAGCACATCTGCTAACCAGCTGGACGTCAAGGGTGCAATAGATTCTTCAGGATTAGATTCTCGTTTTCTCAGAGAGGCACTCTTGCAGGAGACTTCCGACGTGAAGCATTCACAACCCAAACATGGGCTTTGAGAAAAGGTTTTTTTTAAAAAAAAGTCCAAATATGAGATCACGGTGCAGGCTGCTCACCATTGCAATCTGTCATCACCGCTGTCACTGGGAGTTCAAATTGTCTTTTCTTTTTGTTGCTATCAGAGATCCTTCTACCACATATCATCCAAACTCCTTAGGTGTTTGATTGTGCTGCAGGACCCCTGGGTGCTGAGCATGACCCTGATATCAAGTTCAGTGCTGATGGGAAATGATGACAGTGTTGGACCCACTAATAGTGTTTTGAATGCAGAAGACTTAGCCCCTGTTTAAAATGTGTCCTCAGCGATCGACTCGCAAGTAGACAGCCTGGACACATGGCCGATTACACCTCCGAGATGTCCAACTGACCACCTGTGATCAGATTTCGTTACTGCGTGACGCATCAGGATGCAGCAGGACACATTAGCATGTACATTACAAACGATATGTGGCCAAACTGCATCCCAGACACCTAAGCTAGTGGTTTGAGTGAAGAGATCACAGTGTGTCTTGGGGGTCGCTGATCAGAGGTAGTCAGCTGGATATCCTGGAGACGTACGATAGACACAGGTGTAAACGGCCATGTGTCTCGGCTGTCTACTTGTGAGCCGATTGCTCAAGACGCAAGTGTAAACTGGAGCTTAGATGGTCCATCCTTTAGAAGACAATGTTTTAGAAAAGTAAATATTGCAAATGGAGCCTGTGGGTCTCTCTCTCTCTCTCTCTCTCTCTCTATCTATCTCTCTCTCTCTTTCTTTCTGTCTCTCTCCCTCTCTCTCTCTTTCTCTCTCTCTCCCTCTCTCTCTCTCTCCCTCACTCTCCCTCCCTCTCTCTCTCTCTCTCCCTCTCTCTCTATCTCTTGGCCCAAGTCCACTTGGGAAAACTGTCAGAAACATATTAACCATCCAATATGTTGACAATGATCTGCTCTTTCTGCACCTCCTGAGGATGTAGCTGCAGTGGACGCATTCGTCAGACATGACATGAAAGACATTATGGGGTCACAAAATGAAGTACAATTAAATCTAGATGAGACAGGGGTTATAATTACAGGTGCTGAAGGTCTGGGTGAAAAGGGAAGAAACCAGCGAATCTTCAGTATGGCATCTTGGCGTTCCTTGTGATCCAAATTTCCCTTTCACACTAAATACAAAGAAAGATTTTAAAGAAAGATTGCAGAGTTTTTGGTCATTAAATGCATAATTTCTAACGAGCATAGCCTTTAGTGCCAATACTTAATATATTTCCTCTTCCGAAAGATCCTGATCGTATGCAGTTCGTTATTTATTCAGCAGTATCTAAAAACAATAATAAGAGGACACCTTTTGCCTGAACTGTATTCCGGCAACTTTTGCCTGTATGTTTAGAATGAATTTAAAGATTCATTCACTGGATTTTAAAGTATTAAAGAGCACAGCATCAAAATTTCCTCAGATCTGCAAATGCTGCTCTGCTTGGAGAAGCAAAAGAACAATGCATGTTTATTTATGATTTCCATTATTCTGCTTGTGCATTTTACCTTTTTTTATAATCAGTGTTTTCTTTTTGGTTTCTCTCCATCATTGCACGCACTCTGGGCTGTCAGGCAGTGTATGAAAATTGCACAATAAATATAATTTATTATTTATTAATCATCTTTCAAAGCTTTGTTAGCAACTCAGATGACAAAAATAGACATATTTGAATATCTAAAAATAGATGACATATTAATAACCATTTGCTAAATACTTAACACGAATTACATTCCAAGCCAATAAAAAAACATCTACCTAAAGTATTTTTAAAGTTACCACAGCGAGTCTTTCATTAACTGCCTGATTGAATAGAAGCCAGTACGTATCAGACATTACGTCAGGGCTAGTTTAAGAACGGCGCGACCAGACTGATTTGCAAATAAAATCGAATTAAATATGTGGAACATTTTGTCACAAGCTTCTTATTTCAGTTTATCACTTGGCTTTGGTGGCTTAACTGGCTAAACACTAAGACCGCCTGCAAAACACAAAGACACTGACTAAACACAGCATGCTAAGCACTCAGACAGCTTCCTAAACCCTTGCTCACTGGGAAAAACACTGAGGCTGCCACTTAAACCCCTATTCACTGGGTAAAACACCGAGGCTACCTCTTAAACCCCGATTCACTGGCTAAACACTGAGGCTGCCTCTTAAATCCCCTTTCACTGGCTAAACACTGAGACTGCCTCTTAAATCCCCATTCACTGGCTAAACACTGAGGCTGCCTCTTAAACCCCTATTTACTGGCTAAACACTGAGGCTGCCTCTTAAACCCCTATTTACTGGTTAAACACTGTGGCTGCCTCTTAAACCCCTATTCACTGGCTAAACACTGAGGCTGCCTCTTAAACACCAAGACATTGGCTAAACATTGTCTGCTCAATGGCAAGATTGTCTGCTGAACACTAAGACTGTCTGCTAAACACCAACACTGCCTGCTGAACACAAAAACCATCTGCTACACACTAGGACTATCTGTTAAACACCAAGACTGTCTGCTGAACACTAATACGGTCTGCTAAAGACTTAGACTGCTTGCTGAACACTAAGGCTGCCTGCTGAACATTAAGACAATGCCTAAACTGTCTGCCTGAAACACACAAAGTTGGCGTAACACTGAGGCCGCCCGCTACACTCATACAAAGACGGCTGTTTGTGTCACTGACACGGCGGCGGCTGTAGGAGCTGCTGGAATGAGTCCCCAAGCCGCCACTCGTTTTGCCCGTCCCCACTGGGGGGGCAGGCGCTTGTGTTTTTGTTGTCTGTTCAAATTTCATCTATAGCAAAACAAATAATTTGCAAACCAGGTAGTTTTGCTTGCTGAGGAATTAGATTTATGGTCTAAGGTTTGTAAGTACAAATTCCATAAGGGAGAGAACCTGAACACCACTTAGCCAAATTGCCTCAGAAAATATCCAGCTGTATACAGTAAATAGGAAAACCTGTGAATTCTCCTCTGGGTACGTCTCCGCTAAGCAAAACTAATAAGCTATGGATACGCTTTGTGTTCCTCTGGCGATAATCCTATATAAATGGACATCTGACAGACATATGGAAAGATAGAGATAAATTCACTACAAATGAATCGACAAATAAACAGGCAACTAAAACAACAATCGATACTTTAGAGTTAGTAAAGTAACACATTTAACACACTATGCAAAATATCATTAAATAAAACTTTATTCAGCACAGCATTGTTGTTGTTCCTGGCAAACAAAAAGCATACAATTTAAGAGAAAATTAAGGAAAAGGCCAAAAATTTTACTGGGTACAATTGGTAAAAAGTTAGTTTTTTTAGTATTACAAGGTATGAAATGTAAAGGTTACTGGGCTCCAGGACAAAGTGGGAGGACAATAGAATATTAAATGAATTAATTTAATGCATGTTTTTGTTGAAAAGAACACAGGATTTTTTTACAGGATCCTCTTCTATCTGTATATATGAATATAATGAATGTAATGGACACAAATCCTACTCATTAGTATGTCATGTTACTTTTATTCTCTTCAACAAAAGGACATTCTTGTTAATTAGTAACATTTTGATTAATCGCCAACAAGGAAAGGCAGACCTTGCCTAAGAGATATATCCAGTATGGCTGATCTGATAAAAATGTCTATAATTTGTACACAAACATTGACCCTATAAGTACAATGAGCTACAGATGAAGGACGTATGTTTGTCTGGATGCTGAACTGCCCACAGGAAAGAGTGAAGGAGTTACATATTCAGAGGGATAGACTCCAACTAGGCCAGAGCAACCAGTAGAATGCCACTGAGCTTTTATTGGGACTATTAATCTTCCTAATCTACAGAAAATGGCAGAGAATCTGACATGGATCACAGAGATTTAACAAACTGGCAGCGTTTGAACATGACATAAAAATTAGCTTGTGTAACAGACATCGAACCTGCAGCCAAAGAGTTATAAAAAAGAGCTGGAGAAAATCGCAGAGCTGGGAGACACCTGGCAGATGAAATTCAGTAAAGGATAAATGCAGAATTCATCTGAGGAGCAGGAACGTACACCACAGCTTCTGTGTATGTGGGACACGGTGATAATAGCCAACCCCCTTTTGAGAAATATTTTGGCATTTACATAAACTTGTCCGTGTCTGATGCTATCGTGCCGTGGAGATAAGGAGTCAGAACGTAAACAAGATAGCTGGACGTATCTGTAAGCGGATGCAATTTGAATCCCAAGCAGCCCCGCTGAGCCGCTACGACGCTTTGCCAAGATGTCACCCAAAGCTCAGTATAGAACTTTTGTCGCGGCACTTCAGAAAGGATGTTTCCGCCCTGTGCCAGGTCAGCGAAGCAAGTGAGAACGGTCAGCACTAGTTCAAACCTTAACAGCTAGACGAATAGAATGTCCTGATTTTACATGGTGTATTTCTTGGTCTTATTTTTGCAAATGTCATACCAGCCTCTGAAGAAAGTGAAGCTTTGTCTCGTCAAATCAGCCTACTTGCTTTGAATGTCTACATCCAGGGTTCAGGATTCTGTCAGTCTTGCATGCCACACACCATTTTGAACTTGAACGTCCCAGAAATCCATTGGAGAGTCATCTGTAATCTCTTCCCAGGTGCAGTCTGGGATCTGGTTTGATCTCGGCTGTTTTTCCCAATTTACCACTCCTTGGTAAGGTCTGGTTTTGCATACAGTCACTTCATTGGCTGTCTGGATATTTAGGGATGTGGAGAATATGCCTTGTCTTTAAACTGAACACATTTCTGTTTATTTCAACATGATGTTCGAGGTGTTTGGCTCAATGAGCTCACTGGTCTCTTAGAAATTCCTGAAGGCCCCTTGTAAAATGATGTTGGGACCTTGTAAAAAGATGCTAAAGTCAGATATCATGTAACCAGCGATGGCTGAAATCTATCATTAGACCAGACATGTGGAGGTAGATGAAAGGCAGGCTAACCAAAAACCTCACCAAAATTGTGGAACGTAGCTAATTAAAGTCGAATCCATGATGGCATCAATCCTACTGCACCACCATGTGATTTCAATTAAGAGCTGTGCCCTGGGCGATGACATAGGCAGTACCGGTTCTGTCACAATGACTTTCCGGTCACGCGTCGTAGGAGGAGGTCTGTGGGATGTCTGTTTAGAGATGGGAGGTCCCGTATCTCATTCATTCACCTTGCAGAGGCTGAATGGGCACACGGGATAGCTCAGTCCCAGTCAGGCCGGACTCCAAGGAATTTGCTCCCACTTCCAGACGTCTCACCATTGATCTCTCAATAACTGCTCATCTTCTTCTGGCACCCAAATGTCACCTTTGTAGTCCTCAACCTGAGTGGCAGATAATTCGGGAGCTGCATAAGTGCGCTATTTCTTTCCCTTTCGTTAATGAAACCCCGTGCGATGTCAGCATCCAACCTGACCACCTCTTTGATATGCATTAACAGACGGTGCAGATGAGTTTCACGTGTCGACGAGTCTCTCCCGTTATAACAAACTGGCGCAAACGCAATATGTATGTAATTAATGAAAACTTTTCAAAGAAATACTTTTGATCGTGTCCATATTACGCATTTTCCTGCCTTAGAAATAACCTTTACAAACTGTCATTTCTATTTGCAGCAGATGCCGGTATACAGCAATTAATTAAAATAAATACAAAGCAAAATACCGCTAAAGTGGCGACTGATTCACATCCAGTATTATTTGGGGGGGGGAAGAAGACTGTATATTGTTTTAAATTGTGGATGCGAGATGCGCAAATTGATTGCAAGCCGGATGTCATACCCTGCCGACACCGCGGCGATCGGGAGAATATTAACGCGTGTTCAGACGTGCGGTGCGGCGCCTCTCCCTCGCAGCGAATGGTAGCTTCCAACCCGCCTCACATTTCACAAACAGCAGCTTCGCCCCGGATCGTACGCTGCTCCCATGCAGAGTAGTCTCTGTTAAATTTTAAGAGTGAGCCGACTATTAGCTGTGCACATGATGTCCCTGTCCGCGATAAACAGTAATACCCTAGCAATTGCGCTATCTTGCGTTATTGACATTCAACTGTTTTAAACCCGCATTTGTTGTTCAGTTCTTTCAGTCGTTATCTATCCCTTTAATTTCCAAAGACGATATCTTAAAAAGTCGGGGAGTTATTCCGACCACTAAAAATAGGCATTTAAACGAGAGAAAACAAAAGAAGTCAAGATCGGGTCTGGCGTTCAACGTAAGGAAAGTTTCCGATTGAAAAAGGATAATCCTGTGAGGAAAAGGGGGGAAAACATCGGAGCAGGTAAGAACATGTTATCATTCATACGGGTGATGTTTAAATACATTGCAGGAGGAACAATGCAAAAAAAAAAATCTCCCACTTGACAAATGAGGTGACCGGCAGCGTAACTGTGTCGTTACTGTATTAAATGCTCTGTCCTTTCATGATACGATATAGGAGATCATAGCGCGTCTGCGTCTTTTGTTATGAATTAATATTAGAAGACATGTTTAATGTGTCCGGGATGTCCGCAGCATTTATTAAGGAGTAAGTGGACGACGCTGAATGAATTTTTCTTGCTTTAGTGTGTTTATTAGCCGATGGGTAATCCAGACTGATGTTTTGTACCCGAAACATTAATGACCTCTGTAAAAGCGCAAAGGAGTCTCGCATACCAGCACACTGGCGTGTTTTTTTCTGCCCAGATGGCAGCGCAAAGCTTCGCCCCCAGTACTTACAGGGTGTTCGCGTTAATTAAGGTGGGTACGGCATCTTGTAAAAGTATCGAGGACCTCTTTCCGATGTCACATTTTGCGTAATTACACGAAGTATGCGCTCCCGTTCTTAACTCTCACACTTGCACTTCTGAGGGCGAAATATGCTGGTTGCAAAAGTAATAACAGCTGTGAACTTTCCAGGCAAACTAGGATCATTTATTCATTCCCTGAAAGATTATTTGCTTTAAGGTTTGACAAATGTCTTGGGTGTCGATTATAGGTACAATATTCGTTAATTGTATTCTCAATAATAAGTGAATGATTTTCCTAATCTACCCCTCTCTACCTTTTGACCTGATGTTATGCATCATTATTCTGCTGAAAATGAATCTTGGCCCAGTTAGCTTTCTAAGAGACTGAATCTCTTCTACTGTTTGCATACACTTTGTTCTGTCCATCTTTTCCTCAGTCCTAACAAGCTTCCCAGTTCCTGCTGAGCAGAATTATCCCCCGAAACCACCACAGTTGACAGTAGGGCTGGTGACGACTTGCTGATGCACAGTGCTGGGTTTGTGCCAAGCGTAACAGTTGCAGTTTAGTGTAGAGACTTCCTGTTTAGTGTAGAGACTTCCTGTTTAGTGTCAACTGACCATGGCACCTTTTATTATATTAATGGCTTCTCTCTTGCCACTTTGTCTAACATATTTGTTTTTGTGTTGATCGATGTCATGTTTTCATCCGTCTCCGCTGAAGGGTTGCCGTCTCGCTGGCCTTCACCTAAGATTCCTAACTGAAGGCATTGTGTAAGTGATGGGCATCTTCCATGGAGTGTCATGATTCGCAGGGGTGTTCAAACTCATCTGACGACTCTGACCTATGATTTAAAATGGTTTTTCATCTCTGTTGCAGTGTAGACTCTTCGGTGTTCATGCTAGAGGCTCTGATTTGAATTCATTACCTACCCCAGTAACCTCACCAAATGGGTGTTAATTTTTTCATTTCATGTTGCAAGGAAGACAATTATTGCCCAACAACACACGGGGCTGAGAATGTTACTTGTTGAAGGTAATTTTGTGCACAGTAATTGTGTAGCTGCTCGTAGTCTCTGCTATAAATTGCTGTTTAGGAGTGTCTTGACAACAAGCAATAAAACGTGAAAACAGCAACACTCTGAGTGTGTTTTGTAAGCTATTTTATTTATTTTGATGATTATGTTTATATATTTTGTTTATATATGTCATATTCTCAATTACCAGGTTGTTTATGTTTGCCATTTAGGTTTAGAAAAAGTGGAATTAATTGCAAGAATCCTTAGCATTTTAATCATGTTGTACTTAATATTCTTGAGATAATTAAAAGTTACTCTGTGTGTGCGTGCTTAAGATGTGTTTGTAGGCGTATCTTATATAAGAACATTTTGAACTTAAGACAAACCAAAGAGGGCAGGCCAAACGTGTTTGGATTCAGTGCTAACCAAAACGCTGACTGGACTGTGGATTTCAGTAGCTGTTGAAAAACAAATTCTGTCGGCCATGTTCTTTTGAGATTCCCCTTATGTTTCGAAGTAGCCGGTCCTGCTATTGGCCTCCTTGATTCTGTTGTTCATTATCGCTGCATTACAACCGTAAGATTCAACAAATAAAGCAGGCGCCAAGTGGTACAGGGTCACCATTTATGTAACAGTAATGTTTCATCCTCAAAACAAACAAAAAAAAACAACTTAGGATGAAATACAAATGTGATTCCAACTGTAAAACACAGACCGTGCAATTTGTAAAACTTACTATACTAACTGCTTAACAGAATATCACACTCATAATTTAAACAGCTGTCAGGGGAAAGGAGTCATCTTTCTTCATCTTAAATAGGAAATTAAGTAGCACTGAATAAACAATCAAAGGGATTGTGAGAAGTGTAATTTAAAAAATGAACTGTAACTTTTATTTACAGTAGACGCAGGCTGTAGTTGCGTCTCCCCCTGCCTGTGTATCTGTGTGAATGCAGTCTGCCAGCTCGTTCCATAAGGCTGTAGGGCCAATGGCAGTCTGCCTATGCAAATTTCTGCCCACAATTATTATGGGAGCCATGTAGGTTCAGTCCCCCACCGTGCCTGTTTTGCAGTGTAAATGCCTTTCCTGGGCTTTTGGATATTAGAGCTAATTGCTAAATGTTCTGGGGAAACAAAGTAATTTGTCTTTTAAGAAAAAAGAATTGAGAGCGATAATTAATTCCTCCATTTCTGTGACTTCTGACTTTTTTGGAATGTAGAATACTTGTTTTGGGTGAACTTCGTCAAATGCTGTAATTTTTTGTAGAATAAAGGAAACAAAACAGAAATTTAGTACAAGTTTTTTTTTTTTAAATTATGATAAAGTCGCATTTTTTTACTTTAACGTTTAGTGAAAAAGTTGTGATATTGTTGCCCTGGTGCCCATTTTGTGGCCCAGATGTACGTTAAATTGTAAATTCTGAGCATGATTCAAAACTAAGGAATCTCTCCGTTATGATACTTAGGATTGACGGTAGGCGTCTTGTAAACCGGAAGTTTTCTTTGTAGCCTCATAGAAAATTTTATAGATTTTGTGAAAGAGGGGGGGATTTTCCTAGAAAATATCTTGATAGTGTTGAGATATCAGTATTTCCCAGGAGTGACGGCGCTCTGCGTGGCAAGACCCGAGATTACCGTGCTGCTTTTGGGGGGATGTGGTTTAATGCAAAGTACACGTGTGTGACTGCGGTCTGAAATGGGGGGGTGGGGGGTGTGGTAATACCCCTTAAGCCTGCCAGGTCCGGCAGATTAAGGGATTAAAGGATATATGGTTTGTGCAATATTATTAATGCACCAACAGGCCACCCGGCGAAAGTGGGAGTTCATAACGTATTTTTCAATGTTTTTAACACTATAAAGATTATGTACATTTTACCTTTTCTCCAAGCCGGCTGTAGTTAGGTCTATATATTTAAACCTTTTTTTTTTAATATACATGCTTATACACACTCGGTGCAGGTTGCGCAGTTCAGAGCTGTCAAAATGTTGCGTTACTGTCTGGTATCTAGGTCAAATCTAAGTAAATGGGCAACCCAAAAGGATTCACGATAGCCCTGCCAATGAAGGCTTTCCTCCTCCATGCCAAATGAGCTCTGAAGCGAGCACCGCTGCTCAAGTCGCGGTTATATCGTTAGCCGGCTGTGACTGCGAGTTTGTTGTGGCAGAAAGTAATAGATACTGTTCTGCCGCGGGGCGCGTTTCTGTCATCCAGGTTTTTTTTCCCTTTATTTTTCTTTTCTGGGCACAAAATCAGCACCTTCCAGTTTACTGAACGTGTGGGGGGAAAAAACCCTAGCGGGCCGTTTCGTGTTTACATCTCACCATTATATTTTCGTCCTTGTTTTCTTCAATCTGCTTTTTCATGGGAATGAGATATGGCGGCCCAGACACTCCAGTTAGCGAAATTGATCGATTTAGCTAGCTCATTCCGGGATTTCCCCACCCAGGTAGACACAGGGACCTGTGCGTACTTGTTTCCCGTCCAGCTGAGCTCTTAGGTAATTAGGCTTGATTGAGCTGTTGATTGAATGAATCTTTTAAATTTAAAAAATGTAAATATTTTCATTAAAATCACATTAAACTAATGCGCTAACCCCAAGACTTTCATTGGTCTGATTTCCCAATTATACTTAAGCAAAGGAATAATTGCTATAGTGAAAAAATGTCTAGATATTTTACAATATCCCTGCCTTTGCCCTTTCTGAGTGTTTTCAACTTTTTTGTAACTTAATTATAGTAGCCAAGGAACAATTCACTAAATGACTCGTATAATTTAGCCAAATTTAACCCATTTATTAATGACCAAATGGGGGATGTATTTTATAGGCAGTGATGCATAAAACAATATTAAACACTTGGGTCCTGGCTTTTACACTGGCAATGAGTTACACTTACTAATAACTTAGTTTGTTTAATATACTCTTAAGATTTCCTTGACTCCTTGCATCCTGCTGCCCCTGAACATTTTAATATAATTGGCAGTACTAGTAGATCTTATTAGATTACTATTAGGTAGCCTATTAGATTTCTATATGATATTACTGCAGAGAAACAAGGTTTGTCCAAGTTTACGTCAGGGAGCGTATCTCATCAAACCAACTCTCTGATCAAGCAAAGCAAACTGAAGCGCGGAAACAGATCGAGAGCCGTAGCTGTTTGCAGTTACTGTGGAAAAATTCCGAGTTTGATCCTTGTGCTGAATAGCAGAAGGTTTCCTTATGGTCTGGTCAGATAGCCCCCAGTGTACGAATCCGAATGGGGCCCGGAACTATTCAAGAGGATTTGAGGTTGCTTTTGGATAAGCCCTGGTCCATGGATTGCAGATAGGGCAAAGTCAACATTTGCTTGATCTGCTGGGAACGGATCGCGAATGGGTTTCTACATCGTATGGCTTCTGACAAACTATCATAAACTGTCTCAACTTAATCAGACCCTGGGCTGCCACATGCTGTGTGTGTGTGTGTGTGTGTGTGTGTGTGTGTGTGTGTGTGTGTGTGTGTGTGTGTGTGTCTGCTCCACCATCCTACTAAAGTATCCTAACCATTGGCTTTTAAATACTATAAAAATAACAAAATTGCCCTATGACTTAAATGATAACTCAATGGATAACACTGACAGTCATCTCGCCAGTTTAGTGAGGAATTTGCTGCTGTTGTAATCTAGTGTTTTCAAGAAAATCTAGGACCCTGTTTAAATTAGAAGCTCGATATTCTGTCCCACTAGAGCCATTAAATTTGACTGTAGTGCTGTAAGAAAGCCTGTCACCAATGTGTCCTTCTTGTGGGCCATAGCGCCTTCCTTCACATAAGGCTTAATTGTACTTTTCATTATTATCTTGAGTTATAAAAATACAGTTTATTTTTATTTTTGAGGTTGGTCCCGCAGAATCGGTTGAATCCTGAGCCGTGCTGGTACTTAAGTGATGTCAATGATTCCTATAAAACTCGATCGCTTTGGCATCGTTACATTTACAAAAAGAGCATGCTGGTATTTAATTACAATTATTAGTTGAGATAGTCAGTATTGGATACTATGCTTAAGCTGAATAGTTATGTAGTTCCTTGTTGCACTAGAAACCTCAGTTATTGTATGCGTGTTGTAAGATAAATATAGCCTGAAATCTTCAGCGTTTTGATTGAGCAATGACAATCAGGAGCCCTTGTGGACATGGGGGGGGGGATGTTTTGCAGGGCACCAAAGATTCACTCCACAGAGTCAAACAGGATGATGACGTCAGTGTTTTGGGGGGCAAAACTGACTGGCTAATTATCTGCTCAAGGTGGCAGTAATGCAATTCCCTTTGAATATGCAGCACATCCTCTGGTGAAGGGGAAAATAAATGTAATTATTTTTGGCGGATTTAAACTGTGGAGGCAATGGAGTAAGGGCAAGACGTGCTCGTGGTTATCCTTGTGTAAGCTGTAAGTAATGAGGTATGGGTATTAAGGACTGGAAAAGTAAACATGTACTGTAATTAGTCTGAGTAACCAAGGACTGAATTATCTTAAAATCCGTCAGTACCTAATAAATGCTAGCCTTTTTTGAGACAATTATGAAATGAAATGAGCCTCTTACAATTGAATTTAGCAGTTCCTTTGAGAATAAATAAGATCGTTACTCTTTCTTCAGTGAACGCTGTTACTTGTTAATGGCACAATTACACGAGAAGGTCATACGTTGAAATGAACTGATTTGCTGTGGAATTTTTGTTCCTTCGCAGTTCCGGAGCGCAATGCAATGTTTTAATCTGCAGCTTGCAGTGATACAGTGAGTTTTTAGTCTCCTATTTGACTGGAAAATAAATGTCATGAAGGAGAGTAGTTTGGATTGAAATAATGTTATTGCAGTAATGTTCAGAAATATTTTCTAATTGCATTCCTTTATTTTGCAAGTAGCATAGTATCCGTTTAAATTTAAGTACAGTAATTATAAATGTAAATTTCTGTTTAACAAAGTAGGCCTATACAGATTGAGTGGCTTTTTAAACTGATCCTTTTTAATTCACTTTTGATTTGAGTTGAAATCAAATTGTTGTTCAGTACCTGGGTAATAGTTGTATATCTGGCATAAACCAGGCCGTTGGCAACGCACAAAAATGTGGATGTGTTCTGACCTAATTGGGGATTATGCAATAGAGCGCTTTGGGGGAAACCGTAGATATTTTTAGTGGAAGACGGTATCATGTCTGCCAACACAAGTGGTGTTTGGCATTATAGTCTTTTAATGTATTACGGTTATATAAATAAAATGCGTCCGTCTTTGTCACGGGGATATGGGGGGAAATGGCCCTCGTGTTAAATATTGAGATTAAATCGGTAATGCCCAGTAATTATCAGCTCTAATTTTTACATGGGTAGGACGCCAAGTTGTAAGTCAAACATGGATCCGTTGTTTTATTTACTTTTATTTTTCCGGGTGGCGATATGGGGGATGGTGAAATGTTGTTAGCGGCTGCTGGGCATGCATGACGAAGATGAGCGTTATCCATGTTTTTAAATACCTAGTTACACCACGAAACCTATAAGCGTAATCTCTCCGCTGCAATCAGGTGTCCCGCAAATGGGGTCTGATCGTGTTCGAAGTCCTTTCCCCGTGGAAACAGGTGTCAGATCAGATGAGTAATTGAGGCACTGCCTCGCACTACTGTGATGCAATTCATCTCTGCTGGGAACAGTTTGGGATGTATTACTTCTGTAGCAAAAAAACAAAACAAAGAAATTTTAAAAAGAGAGATGCACACTGCCTGTGATTGACAAGGCGCGATCCCATTCATACCGATAATTTACTGACGTTACGCCAGCCTGTCTGCACGTGCTGAACGCATCCCGGTGCAGATGACGACATCTTGCGGAAAACCATGCGAGATCGCGATCAATTACATTATTCATGACGGTAGTTGAAAAGCGCTCGCTGCCGTGGAGTAGCCGAAGTGAGGGCGACTCCGACGATGGGTTGAAGAATAATTGGCTCTCTGGCATGCAGGTGTGCTATAAACGCGTATTCTTTATGTACGTTCAAACGTTTGTGATTATCGTCCAGAAAACCATGAGGGACACATTTGCAGTGAATCGTAGTTAAACAACATAAACCGCTTTGATATCAAATTGTTCAAGGGGGAGTCTCCTGCACCTTCACAGCTGGAAAGAAGCCAACATGTGCGGTACGATTTTTATCATTAAAGTCGTCTTTCTGTAAGACCCCAACTGTTTACACACGCTTTCCTGACTACAGAGCGTATATAATTCTAGCCTTACGGCTTCTGATATATTTTTTTTTTTGGTCTTTGATGGACAGATGAAGGGAAGAATAGCCAACTCGACAGAAATCTGTGCTGTTTTCCTGCTTTTCTTGAATAAGAATTTGGCACAAATTCGTTGCGGCGAGATGTGTGAGACAGTGACCCCAGCACGGGCGTGAATAATGGAGGGAGTGGGGGGCTGTAACTCCCCAATAATCAGATCCAGCCAGTACAGCCGCCCCCCCCC
>JAODKC010000051.1:6059479-6070124 GCA_026777985.1 Mormyrops attenuatus | reverse complement strand
GCAAGCCTTTAGCTGGATGGCAGCTGTGCCCCAGCTGGGTAGAAGGTGCCGGGAAGCACGGCCTTTAATACGGTGACCTCATTGGTTACCCCCCCAACATGTTCAATCCAAAATTAGACCCTTGGACCCTAGACAGCGGCCCCCGGAGACGCAGTCGGGTGTACGATGGTGCCATGGAGCCGCTCCCGAGCTCCGACGGACTCCAGGCCGCGTTTATGTCAGGTGTGTAATTATACGCCGTCAGGCGAGTTGTCTCCCCCAGCTTTCCCGTTTTTTATTTTTATCTTTCTGAGTTTGCTCAGGAGCCCTGACGCCTTTCGGCTCCGCGGGGCTGCGCTGCTCCCTCCTGCCCCCGTACCGCTCACGGTTTACGCGGCTCTGCTTTCCCCGTGGAGGGCGGGGAGCAAATATTGGGGGAGAGGCGAATTAGACCCTGTTTAATTCACAATATCTGGGGAGTAAAATTAGGGTCTCTGCAGGGCTTGATTAGTACACAGGGAAAAAATATACTACCTCATTTGCGTTCCCACAGACAGCAGAGCACAGCAAAGCTACTCTTACAGTTCATTTTTTATATATATTCGCCGGATGTGTCCCTAGAGTTTTTTTTTCTGCATTTTCATATAATCATCAAGGACGCCTTGAATTAATTTCAGCCGTTTCTGCCGGGCCCTGCAGCTCGCAGTCAGTAATCAGGGAAGTGTCCGGGGGTAAAGAGCGCTCAGCGATTTCGCAGTTATGAAATATAGATTTTGATGGACGTCTGACCCGCCAGGTGATTAAGAGATTTCTGCCTTGAATATAGCAGGATGCAAAATCGCTGCCTGGTGCTACCGTGATCTTTAGAAAATGTGTGAAGGGGAGAAAGCCGGTGTGTAATGGCCTCTCATCACAGTACACCTGTGTAAGTTAGAAGAGATCTTAAAATGTGGTTGATAATATAGCGATTTATATGGTACAGTAAATGGTGGTTGTTATTACAAGACATTGTGGCTGTATGTGCCCTGGTATGTTGTACCAGAAGACTTTTTCGGATCGTTTTCTTTTGTGAAAGTGCATAGTAACAGAATATCTATCAGCTTAATTTTCAGTATACATTCATCCTTCGTCTTTAAAAAATACCTATCAAACATTTAAAGTGGAATCATTCCTCTCCCCCCCTTTACAGAACCCTGCCAGTACCTATAGAACCTAGCAGAGGTGCACTAAAACTCATTAGGGGACCAGTGTGTCCTGGGAACTCGCCTCTCCGAAGACAGCCCCCCTCCCACTCAGATCAGACATGCTGGGTACATTGTGATGCAGGTCGTCTGCCTAATCATTCTCAGTGCAGCAGGGGTCTGTGTCAAAGCTAACTGGGCTGTGGCTCATCTCCCGCTTCCAAATGGCAGTATGTGCGGATGCTGAAATATGTTGTACATGTGCATTATCACCTCAACATGTGTTGTGCAGTCAGAAAGTTTACCATCTTTTTATCTTTCAAATACTTCACTATGACTGTAGATGAATGTATTTTGATACTTTGGAAAAGCATGTAATATACCATTTTTTCCCAGTCCAGTCCTTGGATATACCAACAGTCAGTCCACATTTTACCTCCCTCTGGTAGGTAGCTGGGGGGGGAGCAAAAATGGGGACTGTCTGGCAGGGACCTGGGAGGGAGCAAAAATGTGGACTGACTGTGGGGGCCCGAGGACCGGATTGGGAAACATTGTAATAGACAAATGTTGACCTGCATAAAACTTTGTTCCATAAGAAGAATATTCTTAAACATAAATTTATCGCTGCACAGAATATCAGCATATCTAAAATCCTGTGAGCAAAGAGAACCTATAAACACATCACAGTATTTCTTGAGAGAGACTCTTGCTCTGTATGAGCAAGTTAACTGAAGAAGGATTGTTTCAAATGCATAGGGAACACATGCTTCAAAAATGGCATTTTCAATAAGAACCTCACCTTGTTTTTCCCGGAGATACAAAGTATGGTGAGTTAATGAGCACCTATCTGGAACACCGGACATACCACCATTCCAAGATGCTGACAAAAATCCTGCTGCAGTTCTATAATCCTTTCTGTGAGTTAAGAAGAGATATTATTTCTCAATCTCTGCATCTGTCATAAAATTCCAAAGGTTTTCCTTGATCACAGTTTGACCTGAATGACAGTTTCTTGGATGCTACACTCAAACTACATACTAATTAGGGTTGTAAAATTCTGGGATTTTCCAACTTGGAATATTTCCAAAATTCCCCATCTTAACTTCCTATGGAACTGAAAGTTTATGGAAAGTTTCTGGAAATTTTCCACCCCTTTGCAACCCTTACAGTATTAATCCCTTCACATGAAGGCTCATATGAGTCTCCATCATCCTACTGTTCTTTAGGACATTCCAGAAACATGGCTTGACTGCCCATGAATGGACTGTAGAAGCCTGAAAATCCAGCTTTAGAAAAGAAATGGAGTTCAGATAGTTTCATAAAGCTTCAGCTTTGTATTACCAGTTCATTTAAATGGCGGTGAAATATATTATCGTCTTGAGGGATTGTCGGCATCTTATGATGGAGTATTACCTCCCTGCTCGTGGGATTATATCATAGGACGACAATGTCCCAGTGGACTGAAGAGCTCCGGGGTGAAGAACTTCTTATTTCCCAAACCCCCTCTACTCTTAAGACCCACATTGCTTTTTTTTTTGCACATCCGTGGGGTCGTCCCAGAACTGCCCGCATCACTGGTTTTTCAATAAAGAGCAATTAAAGGTTCCAGGTTTCTATAGAGTGCTCCCAGAATCCTGGTGACATATATATCCCTGACATCATTGCAAATGTGGCATTTTGTGTTGATGTTAACGGTTCACAGTATATGTAACAGTTTGACATATGTAAAATAACTATCTAGCAATAGTAAATGTGGGTAGAGTGACAAGTTAAACCGATATGAAAACAGCTGATGTGCTCTGACCTGCAGTAAACAAATGCTAAACAGGAACAGAACATTCTGGAAAACTGTAACCCTGCGACAGACTTTTCCATGCGAGTAATGCAGGTTTTTTTTTTCCCCCTGCATTGCCACAAGGAATAATTGCGGGAGACCTTTCCTCGTTTAATTAGCTATAAAAATGAAAAATATAGTCTTGGCCGCAGAGTGAAGCCAGGGGTCTTTACTTCTTAACCGAAGATTGAATGTTTAACGATAAAAATGTGGGAACAAATCAACTGTGAATTGTGTGTTGAAATTCAGAGCGTAGCTCAGGACACCGATTATTCCTGCGTTTTGTTTAAATGTCGTATTCATGTTGGGGTTCATTTGCGGTGATGAATAAGATAATACAGGATTACATGGTTTATATATGCTGGGCGCTGGCTGGTTTTAAGGTGCATAGGAAGTATCACTGTAGTACTAACCCAGGGATTGGCTTAGCCTTGATATCAGTTTCACCTCTGGCATTTAGCTTATTGTATTCAGAGTATCGGCCAGAAAATCTGTATCGCTCACCTTGAATACACGCTTAACCCAGTTCCCAGAAAAGTAATTAATAAGTTTTATATTTTTCCTTCCTCTCTCGTGCTGTTATTTTTTCTTTTTTGCCGGAGGTCTGAGACTGTTTATAGGCTAAACAGGAGCCCTGACAGCTACAGATTGAGATGGTTGTGTCATTCTAGGAGTGCTATGTAAGGTCATGCCTACTGTCAGCCATTAGACTCTACAACGAGTCTATACCACTTGGCAGGGGATTGACCAGCTGCCTGAATGGACCAGAACTGCTTAGGCACATTTACAGAGCGTTTATTGGGTGACTATACAGTCCACTGTACAATATTATTCACTTCTGAGTTGTCTTTATTAATGTCTAACTCAGTGTTTCCCAACACAGTCCCTGGGAAGCTACAGACGGTCCATGTTTTTGCTCCCTCCAAGCTGTTATTGAGGGAGCAAAAATGTGGACTGGCTGACAGGGAGGGAGCGAAAACATGGATCGTCTGTGGGCCCCTGAGGATTGGACTGAGAAGCATTGGTCTAAATCAATGGAGTAGAAGTGAGTTTGGAGGGTGGGGGGCTACAACTTAATAATTTAAATACAAAAGTGTATTTATTGGGGGGGGGGTGAATGAGTGTGTTTTTTTTTAAGTGTCTTTTTTACTGTCTGAGTGACTGTGCTCCTGTGTGTGTGTGTGTGTATGTCTAAATAAATGTATATGGAATAAGTGTGACTGAACCGGTAAATAAGACATGTAAGTGGTGTTCAGATACCGGTGCGGAGCATCTTAAATAGTATGATTAAGTGTGCGAATGAAGAAGAGGCATGTGGAGAGTAAGCAGAGTGTCCTTGAGTGGAGGCAGCATTGAGCGACACTCGGGGCGAGTCACGAACGGACGGGAGTTATAGTGAAGTGGTTTGTTATACGGTCAGGCCCAGCATGCTGACTGCATGGAACCCGCAGAGCTGAGCCGGTGTGAGAGATGGATAGTGTCAGTCCTGTCACATGCACCAAAGATTTCAATTTGAATATTTCAATTTAAAATATGAGTGAGGTAGTATTATTCAATTCATTTTTGCATATATATATGCACACAGCCTAAACCATTGTAGGTATGTGTGTGTGTGTCTGGCAAGATACCAGGACTACGCCCACACTTAGACTAATAGTTTGGCAGAGCCTGGTTTTCCTTGTATGGGGCGGCAATTCGGTCAAATTTTCCAACAGTTAGATCAGTTCTCACATCGGATTCCACGGGTAACACAGTAATAACGCAACACGATATAGTAATAGACGGTAGCAGACTCAGCAGAAGCCTTTTCAAGGCCTAGCATTGAAATCCATATTTGAATATTGTCAGTGGTGTGCACATTTAGGTGTTATCTGCATCAAAATGTGCCAGCTTTAGGCGAGTGTATAACTTCAGTCGGCGCTGGAGTAACGCGCGCCGGCGACAGTTCTCACCGCGCGCGCGGTGTTAACATTTATTACGGATGGATGTTTTCAGTACTTCAGAGGGCTGTCCAAAAACGCTCCTATTAATAATGTATTGCTACTTTATCAATGGGGTGTGTAAATACTCCAATTTTGCATGGTTTTGTTTGGAACATTTCAGACGAAAATGTGCTAATTGCTACAGCTGTGCGCCGGCGCGCTTAAATCTGATGGTACGCGGGCATTGGGTAGTAAAGTAGAAAGTCTGCTCCCCGTTCACTTTAGTGCGTATTTAGAGGGAAGATAATTAGCTCAGGGATTATGTTGCACTGTGACTTCTGTAGAGATTACAGGGAGACCAAACGTCTTGCTCGTTTAAGATTTTAACGGCTGACGCTTATTGTCTTTGCGGCGGTAGACGCACGTAGGGCGAGCTGTGATGTGACGAGCCCCCCCCCAAATATTTTTATTCATTTCGCCCCAGCAGTGGGTTTATTGTATAGCTGGTGGCTCTGCATGACAAGAGCATTAGGCGTCGTATCGAAGGCATTACACGTAATCCAGTGGGACACCAATTTCTCTTCGTCTCATTCGTGGGATGGAATTATGGCTGAAACCCATTTTCGACAGCATCGCGTATCAGAAGGCATAAAATATAAATAATGATTTTGTGATTTGTACTATAACCCTGCAGCTCATTTTCAATTTCGGTTAATGTTAAACGCAATCTTTGTTATGATAGACTTTTAATTGTAATTGTGTGGTTCATACTGTAACGTAATATAGATGCAGGTTCCATTTAATATATTGATGAAATGCACTTAATATATAGTGTCATCCATCACATATGAATAATCCAGTTAGAGTCACAGTGAGCCAGACTCTGTCCTGGGATGTGTATGGCATGAGATGTGTACATGGATTTGTGACAGATGAAGTATGCCAGTGCTCTTGAAGACAATGCATGCAGTAGATCAGCTTTGATGCACGTCTATGGAAACTTGCACAAACATGAGGAGAACGCACAAATTCTGTAGGTCAGTGACGGGTTATATCCTCAGAAGGATGGGTGCTTACATTCTACCCACAGAGCCACTCCGTCACGCTAATAATTGCATGAAGAATTATTTTGTTATAGGACTGGAACCCTAAAGCACAAGACTGCGGTACCCTAACACCTTGTGAAAATATGAGTTTAGGGTTTGTACGAGTGCCTGAAGTGCTCAGATTTGGGGTTTAGAGAATCAAGTACTGGAATGCCGGGGAAAAACAGCAAAATTTTTTATATATTGCTTGCAAAAAGTGCTTGAAAATGAACATTGCTGCTCTCTTAGGCAAAAATAGCCACTCAGATGTCAAGAGCTAACCTGATTTCTGCATAAAAGTGCACACTAGCACTGTTCATTCTCAGGCGAGTTTAACAAATATGGCCCGCGAAATTATCTCACTGGCAAATTTTAGCAGAAATGTGATACATTGTGACTGTAGGCTACTTATTCTGTTGTGTTATGCCTGTGGTCTCTGTGTGTGTGTGTGTGTGTGTGTGTGTGTGTGTGTGCGCGCGTGCAAAAGCTTGGTAAGGACCACTTCAGTTTGGAGAAAAGGCAAATTGAGTGATTCATGCAAATCAATTTGACTTTTATTTTGTTGGATGAGCTGCACCAACCAATCGCGTGGAAAATCTGGTCTTGGCCATGGCGATTTTGTCCTGTTTGTTTCCTCGCCCACTCTGCTTACTCTCTACAGCCTTCCAATCCAAATGACTCAAACCTCATACACGATACCAAGCATGTTAACAGTTTCCCTGATCTTGTGCTGGGAATAGTTCCACAAAGACTGCCGTTTGCTCAGGGAAGGGATGCAAGGCCATAGTCATAGCCATAACGTCTAGTAACAGAAAGTTTGGGGTAGTGAATCTCCTCAGGCTTGGCCTTTTTGCTATGTCTCCAGTAGCAGCACATTAAGTTACTCAGGAACTAGTAAAGAACAGCAGAACACTATGCAAGCCAAGGTTCCAAATGTGCAAAAATGGTCTAAGTTGCAATATAGATAGGCAGAAACCTCTTTGGTATAGAAAACGGGTGTCAAACTCCAGTCCTGGAGGGCCGGAACCCTGCACAGTTTTTGGGTTTCCCCTCATTTAACACACCTGATTCAGCTCCTTTTGCTAATTACCGCGTCGCTCTTGGGCTGAATCATTTGTGGTGGAGCAGGGAAAGAACTAAGCTACACAGGGCTCCGGCCCCCCCAGGACTGCAGTTTGACACCCCTGGTCTAGAACAATGAACTTTGGGATTATTCAAAAGATGGACTTTAACTCAGTTTCAAACCATACTTGCAGTTTTATGCTATGGGGGGTGCTAGACATTTTGGCCCCCCGACCGAGACCAATCCAGATATTCTTCAAATTTGTTAGGATCCTAATTTCTTCATCTATATGACAACCTTGCTCTGATCCTTGGTGATATTTTGTGAAACAATCTGATTAGTTTTATGTTCATAAATCCACAATTGTCTTTAAGACAGAATAGCTCTGCATTGGGAGAGGCTCAAAATTTGTCCAGGACGCAGCAAAGAGACTGGCCAGTAACTACTGGACAAGTTTTGGTTTGAATTTGTGCCGCAGAAGGTGCCATAACTAATTATTGAGTGTAAGGGGGCAATTACATCTCCACACTGGGCCATGGGGTGTCGCATATGCTATTCGATTCATTTCCCGAAGAATGAAAATTTTGTTGTTCACCAATGTTCCTGTTAAGTCTGTATATTCATTTTTTTGTGGAAGTTCTGGTCGCATCGGACGACGGATTTGTAGATGCGCTGAAAATCAATGATGTGCAGGGCTCTTGTTACGGCCACACACTTCGGCTGGGTTTTTAACATGTGGTGGTGCCTTTTCATGCTGGAATAACAGCCATTGGCCAAGTTGTGTGTGGGGGTGGTGGTAGCTATCAGGAGCACAGGTTAACGCATCTATTTAGATTCTCCATGCTCCTGCAGCGGCCCTGGTAAAGATGCAAGCTTATTGGCTGTCTACTATCATTAGACAAAAAGCATCGAAAAATATCCCACGGAATACTGTGTAATGTAGGGTCACTAGGAGTAGTGTTTTTGTATTATTTTATTTTTATTTTTGGTTCACAAGAGGGTAGCTTTGCCAGATTTGGCTGCTGGCAGCGTGCCTTCAGCGCGTGATGAAGCACCACTTCCACATCTCGCACGGCTCCTTCCCACCCTCTTTGTTTCCCGAACTTGGCATTTTTCATCATCTCTAATTACGGGCCGCTTACTTCCACTGCAAGTGCTGTATCCGATGACAGCTGGGTCCGTTAGTCCGGGTTCGGAATCCTCAGCGCTCCCGCCAGCCGGGCGATAGCTAGTCTTTATTAATATTCATACGGGCCCGTTCCGGAATTCCCTCCGGGGTACAGTTGTCGTGCCCGTCTCCCATCACGCCGACATGAGGCCGAGAAGCTCTGCAGTCATTTGAAACACCTGTACTTTTATATATGGTGTATTTTCCACCCTTCGTCTGCCCTTCCTTTGAGTCCCCCTCCATCGTTTCCTCCTGTGATGCATGGAGTGTTTTCCTACCTACTTGGTGCATATTTCCAAAGACGAGATGTGACATCGAATGTACTTCTGAGGAATGAATGCCATTTGCACTCGTATGTATGAAAGTCAGCGTTGGTCTCCCTTTCCAAAGCTTCCGTCTCATTTTGCATTTTTAAAAAGTTGCGAGTAAAGCACTACGGTAGAATCACAAGCGACACTGTGCTGTCTTGGAAGTTTCCAGGCTGTGTTTGCGGTACAAGGTGGAAGAACTTGAATCCGATTAGCTCTTCGTGCCCATTAAGATGCAGTGATGCACGTGGTCCCCTCTGAAATCTATGGCCATATGTAGGTTGTTTACACTTGGAGATGTGAGGTGTGCATGTGAACGGCGATGCGTGACACGGGTCAGTGTGTGTCACACTCTGTCTGCAAACACACTGAGCTACTGGGGGTCAGGACTGGATCTGCATGCAAACGCAAATTGTGGCCAGATACTGTCCAACATTTATGTGGTGGAAAATCCGAATTTAATCGTGTTTAATCGTGTTTAATCGTGTTTATCTGCTGTTGACACTGGAAGGAAACGCGTATCTGTTATCCAGTGTGGCAAAATTCTGAGCTATTTCTTAACTTGCGTTGCAGACAATGTGAGGACGCCGGACACTGTTTACTGCTCAGGTCTCTCACAGTAAACAGTGCAAATGCCTGTGATGTTTCTGTTGGCTTCCCCTTTAAATTGTGTATAAAAAGCGAAATTACAAAAAAAGGCAGCTTTGACTTTAAAATGCTTTCTCAGACCTGATCTTTTCTTTCCTTCTCAGATCTGTTTCTCTTTCTTCCTGTTTCTTTTCTCTTCTCTTTCTCTCTTGTACTTTTCCACTCTTTTGCACTTTTCTTCGTCTCTCTGTCTCCCTCTCATTCTTTCTTTCTTTCTTTTCTCTTTTCATTTTTCTCTTTCTCGGTCTCTCTTGCACTTTTCCCTCTCTTTCTTTCTTTCTTTCTTTCTCTTTCTTTTCTCTGTCTCTCATGCACTTTCCTTCCTCTCTCTCTCCCTCTCATTCTTCCTTTATTTTTTTTCTCGTTCTTGGTCTCTCTTGTACTTTCTCTCTCCCTCCCTCCCTCACTCACTCACTCCCTCCCTCCCTCCTTCTCACTTTTCCTGTGCTGTTCTGTCTTCCCCATGACTCTGGCATAAGAAAACTTTATCGTGTTCCATGGAACACATGTCACAGTAAAAAAAGCTTCCACCGGAACGTTGCGGGACATCGCTGGCCGCCCTGTACGGACTCCCTGTCCCAGCGGCGTCGCTGCCCCACTGGGCCGCGGCCGCCTTTTTCCGCCCTGGGTGTCACAGAACCGCGGCGGAGTGCTCCAGCCTCGGAGGCGTCAGCGTGTGGAGCAGAGGCCTTATCGGGCTCGGTAATAAGGCTGCTCATTCAGGCATTACCTCCTGCGAGACAATATCTCAACTCATTACCCAGGTGCGGGCTCCTTGGAATGGCGGCCATTATTTATTTATATACCGTTTTTTAAACGCTTCTTGTTTACTTACTTAAGAAGCGCATTCATTGGCCGGCCCCGTTCACACGGCTAAGCCATCAAATCATGAGCGGTATTCCAAAGCCAAACATGCGTGTTACGGCCGGACCAGGGCGGAAACACAATGAAGCCAAGGCAGACAGGTGATAAGAGGAACTCCCTAAATGGATTCACAGCCCTTCCTGTCAGCGTGTGATTTATTATTAAATAGTTTTTTTTTTTTTTTTTAAGCTAGCAGTCCATCCACCCTTCATCCACCTGCTTATCAGTGAGCCTGGAGTCTATCCCAGGAATTGCAGTGCTGGGATCGTTCTGGACCGGAATCCAGGCTATCCAGGGCGCACCTTGTCTCCGGAAAGGTCTAAATAGCCACATCACTGCAAGCAACCTCTATCATTCCTGCGGCCAGCAGATAAATTCTTCATCTGACACGGGCTTGGACCGCGCAGTGCCCCCAGCGACGTGGCATTGTTGAGACGTCTTGCGCAGCCGCCCGCTGTTTGCCGGCTCGGCCTTGGCACTCCACTTCTTTGGTGTCTGCCATGTTTGTTTCTGAGGTAGCTGGACCTGCAACAAGCGCTTTCCGGTTCAGATTGGCGCATGGTGCCGCTAGCCGGCCTGTGTGGGCGGGACTC
>JAODKC010000051.1:6039365-6059379 GCA_026777985.1 Mormyrops attenuatus | reverse complement strand
CCCGCCGCGGCGCCCCCCCCCCCCCCCCCCGGCGGGGGGCCCCCCCCCCCCCCCCCCCCCCCCCCCCCCCCGTGCGTCTAGTTGGGCTGCCCCCAAGAGGAGGCCATGCAGGAGCATCTCAAAAAACAGGGGCATTCCGTTGCAGGTAGGGTTTTTATCATTATGTATTTGTGTGTGTGTGTGTGTGTGTGTGTGTGTGTGTGTGTGTGTGTGTGTTTTTATTAGGTACTCTTTTATTATGATGTCTTGATTTACAATCATACTAAACTTTCTATTATTATTATTATCATTATTATTATTAATAATAATAATAATAATAATAAGCAGATTATAGCGTGGTCGCCATCAACCTTACTGTTTGTGTTTGTGTGTGTGTTTTTATTAGGTACTCTTTTATGACTGTATGACATTATGATGTCTTGATTTACAACCATACTAAACTTTCTATTATTATTATTATTATTATTATTATCATTATTATTATTCATAATAATAGTAATAATAAACAGATTGTGTGTTTGTGTTCATGTGTCGCACTATGCATAACACATGTGGCACAAATGACTGACTCTTTCTGAATCTACCCAACCACACTTGCCCTCTGACACCCTTTTCCCTTAACTCGGAACGTGCAAGCTTATTGGCCAGTTGTGCATTTGGGTCAGTTGTGTTTGTGGGGCTTTTCTCACCCCCCACCTGCAGCTGGTGGGGAGGAAAGACCGCAGTGTGGTCACGTCCCAGCCAGCGACCGGCGATGCTATCAAGGGCACGTGGGACCCGGGGCGCAGCTCCGCGGTGGGCCCTCCGTGCCGCCACACCTGAGGGCTTCTGCGAGATGTGACCTCATGCGAGTAGAGCTCACTGTCATCCTTCCGTGATAACGACCCCCCACAGAGCCTGTCAGTCACCCACCGAACCCCCCCCCCCACACACAGTACGGATATCTGCGAAAAATAATTAGGGGAAAAGCGCTTACATCTCTGACAGTGTCATAAATAAGACACGAAACTGCAGTATTCTCAATTAACATGAATTTGGGCTTGTTTATTATCAGGATTCACGCATTATCACTGTCCTGTATGAAAACAGGGTTAGCTTAAACCTGAACTAATCCTAACCTACATGGACGGGGTGTTTCAGTATCTGTTATCTAATCTGGCCGTACCATGTTCCGAACACGTTTATCTTTCAATTAATGAGTTTGCTATGCAAACGTTGTCGTGTGTTTGTTTATTTTTTTGTTTGTTTGTTTTTGGCCCTAACTTCTACAGCACAAATGAGCGGCTGCCTTTTTTCTGATTATTCATACATTTTTAATTGCGCTTGGCTACACGTTCTTGTAAATAATAGAAAATTTGTGAAATAAAACTGTCTTTCTGGAGGCCTCTTTTCTGTTCCAAATGCTGAATTGTTAAATCCTCTCACAACAACTGTATACAGTATATATGTTGTATATGTTTAAAAAAACCCTTTAACCTTGAGTTGTTGTTCTGGGCCCGGTTCTCCGTGGGCTTGCTGGGCTGATACCTGGGCCGACACGTCAGTCATCCCGTCTCCTGTAGGGGTGCTAACACGCGGCCTTCCTGGGGTAATTGCGCGTCTCTTAGCATACTGATGAGTGGCAGATGACTGACAGCACAAGAAGATGTGTAATATATATATATACGTTTTTCCCTCAAAATCTGAAAATACAGAAAATGTGTGTGGTTAATTATTTATAATGCTACACTAAAGGTATGTATTTTATCTCTCGATGCGCATATCTCACAGAAGAGGTCTGTGATATATATATATATATATATTTCACTTGTGGAAAGGCTCTGGGTGGAGTGTCATAATAAAAGTCTTGCAAAAGCCTTATAATCCTTTGACGGACATAATGGATAAGCGCCACTGGCTATATCTACCCCATGGCTCTCTGTTGAAAACCCTGGTATGCAAGTACTTCTTGAAATACCAGTAAAAAGAAGACTGACCCTTTTTGCAGTGTCCTCCCATGCTGCATCACCTGTGTATCACAAACCAATTGAAGATCGCGTACAAACACTGGTCTACAGGTATTTTCTAGGTGTAGGTCACCAGTACAAATCAGACCGGTAGGAGACGGTGCCTGTCCCATCTGTTGATGTAGAGGGAACATGAATCTAACTTTTTGGGCAAGAATCAAAATTCAGGTCCGTGGGGGAATTATCTGGTCTGAATCGAAATGAGTTCACTGCAGGTGCGTGACTCTTATTTTGACAGCGCTCGCAGTTCAAGGCCCTGGGGGTGGTGCTGAACTGAGCGGACCAAAGGAAGGCCAGCGGTCCTCACGCCACTCCCATAATGCTTTGCTTTCCGGAACATCTGTCTTAATTAAGCCTGCATGTTTTCTGCTGTCTGGTATCAATCATATTTGCATCCATTCATTTTTCATGTTGCGTGTGGCTCAGTGGGTAGCAGTGTAGCTTCACACCTCTGGGGTTGGGGTCTGTGGATTTTGCATGTTCCACCCGTGTTTCTACATGTTGCCTTTGGATACCCCCCCACAGGCCAAAAATATGTAGTTGGATTAATTGTTGTCTCTAAATTAACAATAGTGTGTAATTGTGTGTGTCCTGTGATGGACTGGCATCCTATCTAGGGTATCCTTTGCACTGTGCCCCCCAGGACCCTGTACAGGATACCCATTGTGTGTGTGTGTGGGGGGGGAGTAGTTATGTCCCTACAATGTGATAAAAACACTTTATTTTTGACATTATGGGGCCCTTTTTTAAGTCCTCTCAAGGGGAAACTCAATTTTATAAAAATCTGTGACTGCAAGCAAAAAACTGGAAGTCTTGCATTTTGTTTGGGGTTGGGTAGGAGTTAGGGTTGTCATTGTTGAGACTGGGGTTTTCCCATAGAAATGAACAGAGTCCCCACAAAGATATAAGTACAAATGTAAGATATACACAAGGCTGCCATGTCATATTTGATAAACAACAGGAACACGGATAGATCTGTAAAGGAACAAATAAATCATGTTACACAATTTTTAGGAAGAATACACAAAATGATTCGCTTTCTCGGTAGCATCCATGCAACCCTGATGCATAATAAATACTAAAGACCCTGTCTGCTTTGGCTGTGGTATGACCCCCCCCCCCCGCCGCCCGCCCCCCAAGGCAGAGTGATGACTTCTGAGGCTCTAAGAGTGTGATTAAAATGTAACTATTTGCAAAAGTGAAGGACTGAGGAGGAGGAGGTGATGAAAGTGTGTGTGAAACACTGAGTTACGTGAAAAAGTACGTGTTGACGGCGGCTCAGCGCTCAGACCTGCTCTGCGCTCGAGTTTCGTGTTTGGAGTTAGTCACACTTATGTGATCGACGACAAATGATACAAAATCATATCGATAAAAATACCTTAATACCAATGTAATACGTGAAAGAACTATTATGCGAAGGGGGGGGGGCGACAAAAACAGAGAAGTACATGGACTATTCACCTTAAATCAATCAAACCCCTGAACACAACGGAGGTTCCAGGAATTAGTCTTGGGCCTGGAAATCTGAATGTCGCCGTTCCTTTCCGGTTTCCTGTTCATTTCAAGGGTTAGGAGAACCAGAATGCAGGAGGGGAAGACAACTGTACGAAGTGCTGTGTGGTTATGCAACTCCCTGCACCGATATATAATCTGTAGTGATGGTTTTTTTAAAAGTCCTTGCTACTTATTATCGGCATTTTAAATAAAAGCAATCGGTAACAGATTCATCAAGTCAATGTGTGTAATATTATGAGTGGCTGTTGTTCTTAAATGTTCATCAGAGATTTTGCCTGTTTAAAACCTCTTATGTGCCGATAGTCTTCTACTCAATTGGACTTGATTTCAGACAGAGCAGCTGTGCTTTGCACCCGTGTGTCTGCAATTTGCTTTAATTATGTAGCAGTTTAGAGTTTAAGGTCATGGCTACCGTGGACTTATTTTCGCATATTTTTGTGAAACAAGGGAATGTTGAATTATTCAGATTAAAACAAAAATGAGTGGCCTTAGTTATTTATGACGGTGGATATTGACCCGATTCCCAAGTTGGTGTTTAACTGATACAGTCTCCCCGGTCTGAATAGCACCTCAGCTGAGCTCTCCCATTCTGCTCTGATGCAGACGTGCTCTCTTATACCAAGCTGTTTGTTTTGCGTTTTCGCTTCGGAGATATAGGCCTCTGGTCGCTCTCTCTCTGTCTCTCTCGTCCGCTTTGAACATTTTCATTTTTATATGTTTATTACATTTCTGAGAACAGGGTATTAAAAATCCTTTGACTTTCTGCCTAAGTATTCTGTGGGGTCACTGGGGGATATGAAATAAAGGGATAAAATTCTGTACTCTGTGTGTGTGTGTGTGTGTGTGTGCGTGTGGGGGGGTGGGGGGGGAGATACGCAGCGACTGCAGATGTCCCTGAAAGGGCGTGTAGTAATAGACAGTCTGACACGGCTCCTATTGGACAGCTCCACAGAGCAGGAAACCGATGCGAGAGCGCTTACATTCCCGCATTGGCGGTATCTCTGCCTGCCCCCCCCCCAAACTTTCTCTCCCCGACAGACGAAGATCTTATTACCAGACGTCACGATCTCATAAAGCAGCCGATTTCGGCGCAGTCATGCTCCCCCGGTTTCCGACTTGGCCGCTTGCGTTGCATCATTTGCATACAGCCGGGGTTAATGGGAAATTGCGATTTCCGGGATGGGGTTGAAGAAATTCCCCAATTCCTGCCTAATTTGTGTTCAAAATGATCTTCCCTGTTAGGTCTTCGAAATTAAAATCAGCCTAAATGTCAACCATATCTGACTGCCACATCACTAATGTTCAGGGTGATAATTGCAACCCTCTAGTGACTGCCTGGTCATACTAAGTATGCATTAGTCTGTGCTGGAAATTACCAGGGTTCTGGACAGATTTAACAGTGGTGTCCCATAAGCCCGCGTTTTAGATGATCATAAGTGTCTGTCGCTTAAGATGCTGTTAACATTCTTTCATTAAGCTAGCGTGCCAGTTTAGCAGATACCGTTGTTCGTTAACACCTCCAGGACTGAATGTGAGGTCAGGCTTCTGGTGTGCTCGCAGTCGGAAAGGCTGGACCAGTACATGTGAACTGGTGGCTCTGAATTTCCTTTGTTGCATGTCAAAGGTGTGTGCACGCGTGCGCGCGCGCGTGTGTGTGTGTGTATGTGTGTGTGTGTGTGTGTGTGTGTGTCCAGTGCTTCGCCGGATAAATTCTGGATCACTATGGTCCAAATTGGACGAATGGTTACAGAAGATGGATGGATGGATGGATATATTCATTAGTCACAGTGGTTGTTATACAGTGGCATAAATATGGATGTTCTGTAACCTATCGCTTGAGATCTCTGTTGGAATCCCAGTAGAAATATGTTAGTCCATTAAGTCCACTGAAGGGGAGAATACTTAAAATAAACATGGATGTGTGCCTGTTGTTGCATTGAATACGTCACCTTGCATGAAAGTGGAACTAATTTATTTGTATGTAGAAATAGCCTGTTGCTATACAGCAGAATTTTTGAATGGTTAGTATCTAATGAATAGTGTCACCCTTTTCTAATGAAGTGAACACTTCTATTTTTAAATGGCCCCAATTCCCTTTTTATTCCATTTAATAAGCTTGTGAAATATGCATTGTATATGAAATATGCACTCAGAAATTATGCACACTTACACAGACTATGTATACATCTCACCCCACTTATTCTATAGGACGTTTATTTATTGAAAGTTATCCACTTATGTGCTGATTAGCAAATTGTCACCTGTTAACTGGATAATTGATGCCTGATGTTGGCTGAGTGGGAAAGGAGAGTATAGCCAAGGAGTGGCGCCTGACGCAAAAAATGTGTGATTTAGGGCAATTTAGGGGGAACACTGGGGGAGGAAGCGCTGTACGGTAATCGGTCACATGTAGCTAGTTAGCAGAACGCATGGGGAATGTGGCAATCGGTTTCGTACCCCCCAGGCCTATCTAGCCCCCCACCATTGCTGTCCATTGCAAAGTCCGTCTGGCCGATGCTGGATACGTTCTGGAAGGCTCTACTGCAGCACGGAGCCAGAACGCTCCCGTTGACACGCGTCGGAATTTGAATCGTTTATACATCGCCAAGTATTTTTACATATGAGGGATTTATTTTAAGGTGTTGTGCTAAACCAACAAAGACAATCAACATAATAAATTATATACACAAATAAAATAATGTGCTGAGTGCAATGGAATGTAGCAGTATGTTCTTTGGACTGGAACGGGGGATGGACTAAGTCTTGCTGCTTTAGGGGGAAAAACTGCTCTACAGGTGTGTGGTTTCGCTCTTGATGGACCTCAACCTCTTGCCGGCAGGGAGTGTTTGGAAAACTCCATGCCCAGGGTGGGAGGTGTCAACTGCAATCTTTGTTGCTCGCTTTATGGTCCTGGAGGTGTACGGGTCCTGAAGCGATGGCAGACTGCAGCCAGTCACTTATTCCGCACTGCGATTTATACACTGCAGTCTGCATTTCTCCCTGCCAGTAGCAGCAGAGAACCGGACGCTGATGGAGGAGGTGAGGATGGAGTCGACGGTGGAAGAGTACAAGTGCACCATCATTGTTTTTGGCAGATTGAACTTCTTAAGCTGCCGCAGGAAGTACCTCCACTGCTGGGATTTCTTGGTAAGGGAACTGATGTTCATCTCCTGCTTCAGATGTTTGGAGATGATGGAGGAAACACGCCAATTATGTGCCACTGTTACAACAGGGCTGCCAGTCACAAGCAGCTGGAAAGTTCTTTTTATTAGTGGGCGTATGGCGGCTCACTGACTCAGCTGAACGAGATGGGCGTCCAGTCTCTGTCCTGAAACTTGCAAACTTCGGGGATGATGAAGAGTTGTATCTATGTCAACGTTGGCCCCATGCTACGCAGCGACATTCGGCGGCATGGGTGTAAACGTGGATTGGTGCGAAATCACGTACAGTGACTCAGCTCCTTTGGGCCTTAACACCGGTGACTCAGGGTCTCACGGATACGATGGTACGCCTCGGCCTGCGTGATCAGGCCAGAAATGAAAACATTAGCCTTAATCGAGATCATTCATTCAGCCGGTATCCATTTTGTCCGTTTTTTTCTTAGCATATTTCTCACAGTTAAAAAACTCACCATGTTTAAATTTAGTTAAAAAGCATTAATTCCCATAGGATGGCACTTCCTTTTTCTCCCATGACATGTAATTTGGCTTTTTGCGTCTCGCAGACAGAGCTGTGTTTTGAAAGCCTTGCCATCTTTAACGTCCTAATGTTTTCTGCTCTTGATGGCATCAGTTCTGCCTAATGACAGCCGGTAGCGGAGGTCGCTAAAAGGATCCATCATATAAGAGAAGCTGCATCAGATCAATCATAGTCCCAGCTCTAGCCCCATAGGAACATCAGCGGGTCGTGACGGAGAGGAAGTAACGGAGCGTTACTGTCCGCCGGCCTTGGCCAACGACGCTATCGCATCCCCATAATTACACTACAAAAGTCAATGTTTATGGAGGCAAAAATTTGCTTTGCTAAATGGCAGTTTGGCGCTTCGTTCTGATAGCTGTTGTGATCTAATGACCTGACGGGGTAAAATAATTTATGAGACGCTCAAGCGTCTGTGCCTCTTTCCCCCATCTCAACACCAGTTCGTTAAGCATCGAGTATCTGAGAGCTCAGGCTCTGGTCCAAGTCACACTTGCTGCACTTGGATGCTGTTGGAGGATGTTACCAGTTAAACACCTCGGTCAGGGGGAACACAACGGAGCCCCTCCTGGGACGCGAACCAGCAACCTTCCGGTGATGAGTCCGTGTTCTTCGCCTCTACTCTCGAAAACGCCTCGCTTGCCAGAAGTCTTGCCCAGCTGTCTGGCACAGCAGTAAAGACGTCTCGGCTGAATAAGAGCGTGTTTTCTTCTATGTTTGTGCCGCTGCCTGCGTGTTTACCCGATGATGGGGTTAAAACGGCCAGCAGCAGGTCTGGAGTGCGGAGGCAGCCTTCCCCTCTGCCCGCCTCTTGCCTGCCTTATTTCCAGACTCCGTCATTGGCTGTCTCTGTTTTATATTGTTTAATTCCAGCTTTTCTCCCCAAAGCTGATGTCTTAATGATTACGTTGGGCATCATCACCCTCTTTTCCTCTTCATAAAAAGCGGAGAATCATTGAATGGGAACAATGCTGGCTTCTCATTGGTCCAGCTGGCTTGTTATTGTGCAGTCCTTCGCGTAAGCCGTGCGGAAGTTAATAACTTAATAACGCAGTATGTTTTATAGACTGAAATGTAGGCTCAGCATAATGGTATTAGTATGCAATTATAAAAAATGACAGGAAGTTCTTAGTGTTGCTTACATTTACATGGAAAAAATAATGGTCTGACTACTCATGGATCGGTTATATAGAGAGAGCTGGAAATAATAATATGAAAAATTTCGTCAGCCTCGATAATGAATAATTTGCATGTAGCTTTGAATAAAAAGTCCACTTGTACTTATTAGCCGCATATAGCGCTTTATTAATATGGTCGCTAGTTGATTAATTTCTTTATTTTTTAAAATAACACACGCTGCATTAATGTCTTTGTGAAAGTCTTGGGGACGAGAATGGTTATTGGAGATGTCACTCAGCCGGCGTGCTCGATGTCGAATGGAGGTTCTAGAGCTGGCAGGGCAGAGAGCCTCTGGGCTGGGTTCTTTGTTAGGAGGGAGGCCCTTTCCTGCCCCCCCCCCCCCACGACAAACATGGGACACAGCTCGATTAAAATGCTGCCAGTGTTGGATTCTCTGGATCCTTGATACAGTCACCCCTCAGGGCAAAAGCAGGCGAGGAAGATCACCCCGAGCTACAGGATGATGCAATTTCCTTTGTCAAACACGTAATCGCCGGGGTGCGCGTTAAACCTATATCATAGGGGGGGATTAAAGCCATACGGCCTGCTACCGAAATGCTACCGTTCATTTAGCAAATAAAAAACACCGAATCTGTTAATTATACGTTAACGATTAAGGACGTGTCCACAGAGATCACGATTCAGTCATTTAGCATTAACGGCTGAATGCATTTCAAAGGGGGATGTGCAGGGTTCATTTAAATACGGAGATATTAAGCATTTAAACACAAACGCACCTCAGAGACTCTTTAGATACAGCTGCGCATGTCAGACACAGGCTGTGCATTTCCTGCGAATGCTCGCAGGACTTGCATCAGCCACGTTTGTTCCTCAGCGGTCAGTTGTGTCAAATGTAATAACTTAGTTCTTTTGTTTGTGATGGGGTGGCTGTTTACTTAATTTTTTGTAGGCCTGGGTGTGGTGAAAGCGTTTTGTATTGTTCGGGGACACTGCGGGGGGTGCGGGGTTATGTACGGCGCGTAACCTGCTTGCCATCGAGGCGTGATTCATCTTGACGGCCCGGATGCCGAGGTCCTTGGGTGCCAGGTGTCTCCACACCGCGCACGGCTGCTGAGGGGACCCCGCGGCCGGACGGCCAGGCCAGACCCCTGAAATCAGCTGGCCCCAGCGGGAGGTCACAAAATGTTTATGTAAATTAGGGATGGACAAAAAAAAATGGAGATTTGAGATCGGACACATTAGTGTGCCATTTTATTCGTCGTGTCCTATATTTAACCCGTGTTGCGAGTTACTGTACAACACTGTACAGTAACAGCTTGCATATCCCGCATTCAAGACACCAGCACAATTCTGAAATTTCAGTATGAAAATTTAAAATTCATACTGATCAGTATTAACACTATTCTATTAGAAATGTACACATTTACTAACTAAAAATGACAAAAAATAACAAAGAAAACCTTTGCACACTTCACAAATGTCAGTTCCTGTGCATCCCTACGGAGCGAAACGCTTTAGTAATCTCTCTGCTTGTCCCACCATCAATTACTCTGCCGTTGTATTGAATATCCAATATTGCAGCGTGTTAAAATAACAGCACAGTAATCATTAGTGTGTGTGTGTGTGTGTTTGTGTGGGTTATGTATATAATACATTGTAAGGACCAAATGTGTACTGATAATGTAAATGTCCCCATAATGAGATAAAAACCTGCTATTTTGACATTTTAGGGACCATTTATTTTTTTCAGTTCCCATAAGTTGAAACTCAGTATTTTAAAAATCTGTGACTCCAATCAAAAAACTTAAAATGCCAAAAGCCTTGTATTTTGTTTGGTTACTTACAGTTAAAGTTAGGGCTGGGTGGGGGTTAAGGTCGTCATGTTGGGATTAGGGTTTTTCCTATAGAAATGAATGGACGGTCCCCACAAGATAGAAGTGTGTGTGTATGCGTGTGTCTGTGTATGCGTGTGTGTGTATGTGTGTGTGTGTGTGCGCGTGTATAAAAAGATTGAAGTAAGTGTAAGAAATAGGTTACAATTCAGTGTTCTTCAGGAGTAACATTCAACCAGCGCCAGCGCTTTAGTCCTGACATCACTGCGCACAAGAACTTTTTACTATCTTTGAATCGGCACAGAACCTTGTTGACATGTTTTAGTGTGTCATCTGGCGGCGTAATCTTCCCCTTTGTGTTAAAGACGATGACCTTGTTTGTAGGCAGGCCTGTCATGTGGCGATGAAAGAGGTCTTGCAAAGTACAGGCGTAGATGAGTGTGTATTCTGCTGATGGATCACACACACACATACACACGCACGGTTCAGCTTGTGTGAGCTTCTGCTGAGAAAGAAGCCAGCTGACAGGCAAGCATGAAAACCAACCTGCAAAATGAGGCACGTTGAATATCTTTGTAGTTCCTGTTTTTATGTATATTAGCTACTTGGGCCGAATCTGACTTCCGCTTTTCTCAGCTATATAGGTGAAATAATTACAGCTATGATTCACTGCCCTCACAAGGTCAAGACATAAAAACTGACATTCATTCTTGAAGATCTTAAATACTGCACGTACGCGCGTGCACACACACAGACTCGTACAGACAAACAACGAAGGTGAACCTTGAAACCAAACGTTTGCAGAGACCCCCATTGCTCACCGTGTCGGTTTAATGAGTTTCTGTTATGTCGATGAGCTGACGCTGTTGGTGTAAGTTAACAGTATTAATTGGTGCACTCATATCTTGGTAACATTTTTCTTGTATGTGGTGGACAGTATGTCGTACAGCATGTTATCTGCGATGCTATTTTAAGTAATAAAGCACCCCTTACGTGATTTCGCTTACCCAGACAGAAGCTAAGAGGTAATTTGCAGTAACTGATGGATGCTTTCTGCTTATGTCAACAAATCTCCCACTTCTTAAATCAATTAAGCCCAGGAATGGTGTCGCTGGAAACGTGCGAAGGAGACCTGACCCATGTTTATTGTGCTGAGTCTCTCAGTGTCGTTCAGCTCGGGTTTATAAGCCAGAGACTTTGGCGAGAGCTGCTCCAGACGCACAAACAAACCGACAAACAAAGATATTAGCGTCAGCATATCAGCAGAGACTCAGCTCTATTCATTAGCATGAAAGAAGACTTTAATTATTTTGCATACCCAGCGCAATTAATAGAAGAGAACGGCATTCTTATGCTAGGGCTAATCGGGATGAGTCTGGATTTATTTTTTCATTAGTCATACAAAGATTGCAAGCCGAGCACGGACAATAAAGTTTTTTCCATGTTTTGTTTTCCTTTTATACATTTGTTTTTAGGTGTTTTTTTCAGTGATGAATATTGGGTGGCCATTTCTCAGTGGATAGCATGGTACCCTTTCACCTCTAGGGTCGGAAAGTCCCTGGAGCAGTTGGGGGTCAAAGGTGAAATCACTCTTCTGAACCTGGGATTTGAACTGGCGACCTTTCGATTGTAGGTGCAGCATCCAATCCCACTGAGCCAGATATTGCCCTTCAGCCAGCAACATCCTCAACCCCCCTCCCCCCATTATCTAGAACGATCCACCCTATGATGTCACTAATAACTATGAAAACAAATTCATAAAATCCATCCATTCATCCATACATTTTCTGTAACTACTTGTCCTGTGCAGGATCATGGATGGCCTATCCTGGAGGTTCCGGGTGCAAGGCAGGGAATAACCCAGGGCGGAGCACTAACCCATCACAGGGCACACTCACACTCACACACCATTCGCTCACACTCACACACACAAGCAATTTTGTAGCTCCAGTTAACCTCAGCATGTTTTTGGACTGTGGGGGGAAGCTGGAGTACCCAAAGGAATCCCCATGATGACGTGGGGAGAACATGCCAACTCCACACACATGTAGCCGTGGCGGAGACTCGAACCCAGGTCCCATAAAATGCTTCTTGTTAAAATCAAACTGTTTCATATCTTTAAAGATGCATATTTTGTTTTATGCCACTACCATGAAAAATTGTATTGTTTTGTCTACCGTGGTATAGAATTAGAGATAGGAAACCACAGGGCTGCTTCTATCTTTGCTAAATCCTTACGGTGGTACCAAAGTGCAGCTTTTACACGGTAAAAACACTTTGCTTTTGTCAAACCCACAGTCCCTAACCCTGATCATCAGTCGTCATTGTTGCAAAATAAAAACACATTTTAAGAAAGCAATTTGAGTTAAAAGTGAATATAATAAACAAAAGAAAAACAAATTATTCATATCATAGAAAAATATAATTTTCAGGGTGTAAATACTTCTGGTGCTTGGCTGTAGAAAAATAATTTGTCGCAAACAAAATTACCTTGAGGAATATGCATTGCAGGAAGGTGTTTTTTTGTGAGGTTCTCTGGTCAGGTTTGGGGCTTCAAGCAAAATTTGTCATGTCCAACACGGTTAGTTTTCAAACAAATGAGGAACAAAATCATTTGCGGGCAGGATCACAGGGTAGAAGAGAAGTAGGAACCTGTGAATTTTGGCTTGGTCATTCAGAGGTTTGTTATAACGGCCAAATGTTGCCTCCGTGAGACTGCCCCTCCTAAACTGAGCGGCCCGACAAGGGGACTACTTAATGAAAGGAAGCCATTAGTGAAATGGAGCCTCTTGGGGCTTACCGTTTCCGTAACACGCACCCGAGTGATCCTGCGGCAATGTGGCGAAGGCTGTTATGGTCGGCCGAGATATAATTGGAGCTAAATTCAGTGTAAATGTCAGGCTGCATGTTTGCATTCTCAGTGCTGTGCACCACCAAGTCGTCACCATGTCTACTGTCAACCATGGTGGTTTCGGTAGCAAGCTACGGGGGTAATTCTGCTCAGCGGGAACTGGGAAGCTTGTTAGGACTGAGGGAAAGATGGACAGAACAAAGTGTAGGCAAGAAATAGACAAGGAAAGCTGTCCGAGTCTGCCAATTACTTTTTTTAGCAGAACGATGACTGAAAGTAAGAGGCCAAAGGTACGTCTGGTGTGACTGAGAATAGAAATAAATAAGCCAAGAGAATTTGTGCGAACTCAACACACAAGTTTAGGGTAGACGTTTTTCCAAATGGCACAAGTGCTTCGTTCAACTGTTGCATTTACGGAAAATTCAGTTTGGCTCGCATTTACTGCAGCTGGGGTTACGTTTACAAAAAAGCATAACATTCTCTTTGAAATTTTCTCCAGAGACAAGGTTAGCAAGGTTATGTAAAGAGGAGGATCTACCGATTGAGTCTCCTAGTTAAAAAAAGAGATATTCTCCTTTGAAGTTGAGTTTTGTATGAAGCTTTTGTCAGTTGAAGTCAACCATCTGGAAATCTAATTTTGTCTAATATATTCTATGATATTCATAACATAGTATTTAATACAATAATGTAATGCATAACATGCATGTCTGTTACATTTATATATTTGTGTCTTTATTGTAAGGAGGTTTGGACATTATACATTATTTTATCGTGAAATAGGTGCATTCCCTTTAAAGTTACTGATTTGGCAGTATAAGGCAATACTTTAGTTTGAAGCGTTTACAGTAATTTGACCCTGGCTGAATTACTGGGTTTGATTTCTTTCACGATTTTTATTATCTGTGGGAGTGGGAGAACCGTTTACATTGTCAATTTAACTTCTCCAGGTCTGAACAAAAAAAGAGAGGGAATACTGACATGTTATTAATCTCCCTCGCTCTTGTTGCCGCGAGTGAAGATTGCTGCAGACGCTGGGGAGTGCCGAGCTGTGCAGTTTTCTGGAAGGTCGCGGGGACAATGACAGCGGTCAAGGCACTGAGACTTTACGCTTTTCACTCAGGGAATGTTGTTCTTTTCTCACCCGTTTGCTATTCATCTCTATAAGGCTGCTTATCCGCTCGGCTCCGGATCACGTCGATTCCATCTCTGGGAGCGCAGGACGTTTGACCGGTCATGCCCGGGGCGCGATTTACGTACACGAGCCTGCTGCACCTATGGCGTGGTTTAGTCACTGCTTTTGCCTTGCCAAAAAGCCCCCGAGCAAAAACTATAAAAAATGCACGCAGAATAGCGTGTGCAGATTGAGCCACAGCTGGATTCAAGCACGTGACCCACATCCCTGGGAAGTGAGAGGCAACAGCGCCCCCCGCCGGGCCATTGTGCCAGCTCCTACCTGGTGCGCTCTTAGCTACCATCTTTCATTTATTAGCTAGTTATTATGCAGCATGCAGTGTCCTTTTATTAGGATTCATTGATGTCATACTGTACGCAGTGGTGGAGCGTCGGTGTGAAAATTATTTATTTTCGTCGAGTGATATTGCATCAGTCGGCTCCTTGCTGAGCCTAAGAGTACCACCTTCCCTTTTCCCTTATTCACTAATTAGATGCAGAAATGCGACTTCCTGCGGGGAGCGGCTGCGGAAAGTGTGTCAGCGCGCCGCTCTGCTCGGTCCTGCTCCGCTCAGTCTCCGGCGCCTTCACCCGCGCCGGGCGGTTGACCCCGGCGACGCGATCGCCCACGCCTTGCGGCTCACGCTTCCCCGGCGCGGCTGCCCTCCGGGCCGAGATTGGGAGGAGGGACCCGTGAGAGACACCTGGAAAGAAGAGCTGGGGGGGTTGTAGAAAGAGTAGCGGTTATATCTGGATGACTGGCGGGCCCCGCGGGATGCTGGGAGAGAATGGCTATTCGGTGTCTAAAAGCGCGACCACAGCAATACAAAGAGGGGCCAAAGAACAAAAAACGATTACTGATCCACAGCAATCGATACGTGAATAGTGGCGCTTTTGCCACTTGCGGAATAATCAGCTGGCAGAAACGTTACTGGTGCTGACTGATCCCTTACTGATCCCTTACCCGTGTGCTGTGCACAGCTTAGGAACGGGATATCATGACAGGATATTTCTGAAAAGGACATGATTTAGCCTCCAGATATACGGAATTGTGAGCACGAAATGGAGCCAGCATTGCGCAACTCTTGTATATGCTTAAATTATACAGACTGTGTAATATCAATGGATATGCATAATACATTATATATTGTCGCACACACAGCATGGCATAGGTAAGCGTGACCCTGCATACTAAACCTTGTATGTTGTGTATAGCTAAATGATTAAATCGATACCAGTTAGGGGGCAAAGCTAAATCACGTTGAAACGTTAATTCTTATCCACACAGTGTTATGTGGCATGGAAGAAAGTCCTAGCAAATTAGCACTACAGTAAATATGCATTTAATGAATTTGATAATCGTTCGACAAAAACAGCCCATCTGGTGAGTGAAACCGTCAGCTGATTCATTAGAGGAGTACAGCTTGCAAGTGGAAGAATCGTTTTTAAAAAGAGCATGATTTTTTTTTTGCCTAAAATGATTTTCTAATCTTAATTACTTAATTGTTCATGACACCCCCACATACCATTGATGTAATTAAAGATTAATTAAAAAGAGGTAATTAAAATGACTTTTTCCCTCCTCTCTTGCTCTCTCTCAGTATTGTGACCCCTGTTCCACTATCTGCTCCATTAGCACAGGTTCGGCATATACGAGTTCTTGTGCCGCTAGGCTGCACACGAGTAATCTTAACTTTTTAACCTTTAATACCGGACATAATACTGCAGTTTATGCATTAATACAAGTAAAACAGTCTGTTAAAGGTCCAGTATCAGTCATCAATATGAAAAACCAATCAAAATCACAGTCTCTTATGTGGAGAAATGGTTTTAAACTTGAAATACTTTTCATTAACTTGTCCTAATGGTATGATTCTATCAGAACTCCGTCATAAATTATTCCACTTACCGATGCTACGTTTCATGTTTTTTTTTTACACATTCTATCCTTGGAGATGATTCACGGTGTGATGATGAGGGATCACTTAACCTGACTTAAATCCCGTCAGGACAAAAATGAGCATTAATCTGCATTGAATGTCTTTTAAATAATTTATGTATAAGGTGGATTGAACTACATCCTCTCACTGTACAAACACAAAGGTCTAAAAAAAGCCTTACATTCAGTGCTTTTTGAGTAATGATCTGGACTGATCTTTATTTCTGTGGAAAGGTCTTTAAATAAGAAGGAGTGAAACCCACACAGCTTAACAAATATGTATAATTGGTTTTTTTTATTATTTAGTTGCTATTTTTAGTTACTAGTCAAACACAAGAGCTATCTTTCTTTGGCCGTTGGGCAGATCAGTATGTATTTTTATTTAAATTACTTCTCAAAATGTTGTCTGAATAAATTAATCCATCACAAACAATTATTGTTCTTCCCCTCTAAATGCCATATAACAGCTAGATACTAAAAGACTGGGATGAGGAGAGTAATGTAAGGACTTGGTGTCTTAAGAGATGCCTGATTTTTATAGCTCACTATGAGCGAGAATTAATGGGGCCTGATCTTTAGTACCTCTTGATTTTTCTGCAATAATGTGCAGGATGTTACGTTTTGGGGTGTAACTTGCATGAGGTTTTTCCTCAATGAACGATATTAAGTATTCAGCAGAGTTTTAAAAGAGGAAGTTGAGGTGGTGGATGAAATGCCATTAGAATTTAGGCTGTGGACTTAATTGCTCGAGGATCAGTGAATGGTTGGTGAAAGTAAAGACGCTCTTTGTTCTTACTTTCATTCTTCTGATTTAGAATTTCTGAATCACATGGCTGCAGTTAATGATTTATAACCACACCGGACCACATACCCGCACACCACCCTCTCCTGACATTTGTGCCACATAGGGTGTAGGGTTTATACAGAAAAGTGCAGTCATTTCTCATGAGCACTGATCCCACGAAGGGTCACAGCAAGCGTCGTGCTCATTGCAGAAAGCACAGGACACACACGCTGGACAGGAAGCGAGTCCATCACAGGAAGCACACACACACACACACTACATACTACCTAGGCTGCATATATGTATTCTATCATATAGCCAGTAACGATTAATTTAAAAATGGAGAACACAACGATTTTGTGGCGTTATCATCTGCCTCTGTATTCCGCTAAAATACTCATTTATTGGAATAGAGACATTTTCCTAGAGCTTTTCTGCACCGGCACCTGCTCTGTCTTACGGCATTAAAAATCAATCCGGAGCCATACATGGCAATGTGGTTCCCTCAGCCGCTCTATTTCACGGAAAACTGCTCAGCGGGGGCTCCCTGCTGTTCGGGGAGTGCCATGTTGTGTTGGTTTGCGTTAGCCCCCCCCCCAAGAAACGAACGCGGGGCCCGCAATTTCACATTGTCCCGCAGATGTCACGGTCTTGTTAATGCAATTTTCGTGGCGCCCTGTTTCTCCTGCCCATTCGGCACTGACGCGCCATAGTGCGTTGCATTTACGCACGCCCCTGACAGCGCTGCAGCCAGTGTCATTTCTGCATAGCTGGAAATTTCTGGCAAACGGGGTCCAAGACATTAGTCAGACTGGCTCTTTTTTCCATCTCCAGTTTTTTTTTTCTCGTTTTGATTTAGCTTCTGTGCAACACACTTTCACTTTTCTTATAACCTCTGGAGGTGGCTGTCTTCATCCCCCACGCCTTTGTTGTTCTTCTGCGTTTCTTTTTCCCTTTCCCCGTTACACGTAAGAGCTTCATACCTAGCCTGGGGTATCTCACTGTTCCCTCGCGGCCGCTTTAAGGCACCTGCATCAGGATGAACAGCGGTGAAGCAGCGCTTCACTACCTTTTCCTTCCTCATTCTCCGCCCTCCTGCTCTTTTTTTCCCCCTACTTCATTGTTAGGTAGTTTAACTTGTGCTGCCACAAAGGCAAAAGAAATGTTTCATGTAACAAAAAAATCAGCTCCCCGCTAATTCGTCGACGGTCCCTGAATGTTCATCTAATCAGTCATAAACGGCTGCTGATTTTAGAGATGCAGAAACGGTGGCGGGAGCAAATAAAAAATAAAATAATGATAATGATAATGGACAATAGGTAATAATTTCTGAGTGTTGTTATGTGGATGAATCATACTTGCGATCTGCTAATCAGGCTCATTTTCAGGTGTTTTTTTTTCTTTTTTTGCAAAGATTGATCTAACTACCGCATCTATCCAGGCGTTTCTCCCGCAGCCCACGCCGCACAGAGAGAGGGAAAATCACCCGGCCGGTTTCTCCTCATGGACGCACTTGAGGTAGCTTCCCGGAGAGCTCAATGCCGGGCCGTTAATCAAGCTTTGAACCTGGCGGCCTGTATCTGCTATGCCGTTGGTGCACCTTTCGGGTTTGGTGCCTCTAGTGGCCCCACCCCCTGTATAGCTGCTGGATTTTCATTGGTCCGTTTGGAAGCAGGTGCCCGTTCTCTCTGACCCCCCCAGCCCCCCTATGGCCCCATTATATTTGCACGTGCTGAACCCAAATATGTTAAATGTATCCCCTAATGTGTTAGTGTTCTGTGGTGTGTCCAGGGACACACCTACAGCTTAACCTTATATGAAGGACTGTGCTCAGCATGTTGGGACTATAGGGCACCGTTTTTAAATTGAGCATCGTCCCAGAGGGCTTAGACGCATTGTTTTGTTACCCCAAATAACTAAAGTAAAATACCTGGCAGTATTAATGGGTAGAACTGTGAGGATAAAATTGTAGACTCACAAAATGATCATCTAGTGCATATTGTTGATGAAACATTAGATTCGAGCCACGGTTCAGGCCCAGAATCTCGTGTGAGGTGTTATAGGTCCAAATTCCTTTATGGGACGTGCTGGTGTTAAACCTGAATTGCTAACCAGATGGTGAAATGTGCGAATAGATAAATGTTTATAACAGACAGCCTTCTGACAGCCTGAGTTTTTGTTCTTGCATTATGAGAAATAATTAGGGCTGATAAGAGTCTGGAAAACTTGGAAAAGTGGAGAAAAATGATTTTGTTTTGGCTTTAGCTGGAGTAGAGGATTTTAATATGAGAGACACAAAATGATCTGTGCAGTAAATATTCACACAAACCATACATGTGTGCAAATTGCCGTCTTGAAATAATTCAGTAGCTGTTTTTAACCGTGCTTGACTGACTGCCTTTCTTGAGTATTGAGAAAATGGCAGCCCTCAATTAGTAGAGCAGAGTTAATTCAAACAGAAAAGCAATAATTACAAACAGGAAATTTTTTTTTATCAAATTGTCTATTAGGAGCAGAGTAAATCAGCGAAATTGTCGTCGGAGTGCTTTAGTAAATATAAAAATTAGTTTGTTAAACAGCTTGGCTCTTTCAGTCAAATGCACAGACGATTTTTTTTGTTTCATTCCGGTGAACGAGTTTAAAGTTTTGAGTCTTGCAGTAGAGCTGGGCCTGTTCTGCATCCAGGTTAGCTAAACAGAATATTTCATTTCTGACACCCATATTACATGTCATTAGTCAGTGATAGCCTTAAGATGAAGTAATTACTCCTCCTCACATGTGGTCATATTCTCCTGTCTTCCCACCCTCCCTGTGTTGCCGTGGTGATTTATCTGCGTTAGGGCTTCTTGGGTATTCATGGCCGACTCGGAGCAGTCCACCAGCATGGTAGTGCTGAACGTGGTCTTGTGGCAGTCACTTAAAGGCAACGGAGGAAGAGATGTGTTACATCAGGGGTGGCCAATCTTATATGCAAAGGGCCGGTGTGTATGCAGGTTTTCGCTGAAACTCCATAATTAGGTCACTAATTAGAGGACTGATTGGCTGAAGAGTCCTCACACCTGGGTTTGAACAGCTGACCTA
>JAODKC010000051.1:5992571-6039265 GCA_026777985.1 Mormyrops attenuatus | reverse complement strand
CTGGGTTTGAACAGCTGACCTAAAGGTTATCCCAAAAACCTGCATACACACCGGCCCTTTGCGGATAAGATTGGCCATCCCTGTGTTAGATGTTGACAGGCAGAATTCGTAGCTGCATATAACTGGGAGGGCATGACTGAAGCTGCAGGAACCCTAGTGTACCAGTAGGGGGCCACCCCAAAAGATAACCCTCATGGTGATGCTCTACCAGACTATTGAATTCCGGAACTCAGAAAATGGCCCAATCATGACTAACCTTGCTCATGCATGAACGTCTATATGCCGGTCGTTGAATGCCCACAGTAACATTTCCTAATGTAAACATTTGGCTTCCGCTGTATTGGATTTCCCGTTGTTTTTGACTTGTTTGCAAAGCCTTTAAAATCGACCGTCCTCCTGGGCCCTATGGCCGACGGATGCGGGACTAAAGCCCTCCACAGAACAAGCTTGACAGTTCCGCTCCTCGTAAAAAATATTTAACTGCATTTGACTGCTGAGGTTCTGGCAACGTGGCTTAAAAAATGCATTTAATATGAACAAATTAAAAATGACAGGTTCGGACAAGTAGCATTCTTGAATTTCAAACAGGGCTTGCCGCAAAAAAATGCGTGCATCTGAATTCATCTCACCGTTTACCGAAAGGCCGTCTTCAAGGACATGCATATAAAAAGCCCTCACTATATAAAACAATACGGCCGCCACCAGCCAATGACATCTTACTATGACAAATTCAAATATAAGACCTTAATAGTGGATTCAATACTATGCATAGAATTTGGCAAGCAGAGAGAATTTATGACAACACATCTGGTCGGCCATATGACTGTGATCAGATGTGCGGCAACTCTATTTTCAAAAAGTAATTTTAAAATCCAGCCTTATTTTTGCGACTTTCTTTGCGATCTTAAAGCATGCAATGAATAAAAAGGCCTTTTTTTCAACCTCTAAATATGAGACTATTCAAATATAAATGGTTGCTTGGGTACATATTTTGAAAATTTTCTGCATTACGCAGGTGTCTGCCGCAGGGCCAAAGAAAACAGTAACACGACACAAGCTGCACCTGGACCTGTATTAATAATTATTTATGCAGCTTTTAGCTGCCGGAAAGTGGTAATTAATCCTAGATAATGCCAGGTGAAAAGGTGGATTATTTCAGAAGGTACTTTGCTTTAGTCCCACAATTATACCAAGCTTAATTTAATCTATTATCGAGCTGCACGCATTCCATCCAAACTGTTTACTGTTTTTTAAACTCTAACCATTGTTTCATAAAATCTATAGCAGGGGGCAAAACTGATGATCAGGCAATTAGATGGTATTGAATAATTCAGTACTGGATGTATTGAGTAATATCTATACTGAGTGAGATTAAGTAGTATCTGCTAAATGAGAGCATTAATGAACGTCAGCAACGCACATTTAGGCTGGTAACAAGGGGTCGTCCTTCTCGCTCGCACGGCCGAGTAACTGCGGACAGTCAAACTGGAGTCTCTTCCAGCTCAAGGAATTATATGACCGGGGGCCCTGCTAGAGATTTTTGGGCCCCCAAACCAACTGAGGTCCAAATTTCTTTTTAGGTCCGTCAAATTGTTAAATTATATTTAAGCATGTGTATGTATTCATTATATAAATGAAAATAAGATTTTGTTTCGTGAGCTCAAATGGATTGAAGTACCTTATTCCAGGCCCCACGTCTTCAGTGCTGTGCTCATACTGCCGATCATTTATACCTGTCAAAATGATGGGCAACGTTTTACGTTTTTATGTATCTTCAAAATTTATATCATTTTTCAAAAAGGCCTTTAAGAGCCTTTTATTGGCGCTCCACTGCATTGTCTTTCTCATGTGTGCCTTATAAAACTTGATATATTGCTAATAATTCTGAGTCACCCTAGTCACCCTATTTTCAAATCCAAACTAATGAAAGAATGATAAAGTGTTTTTTCTCCCTTCGGATAAGGGTAAAAGTACATACAAATAATAAGTAGTAAAAATGTAACATGTTTTTGTCATATGCCTCTCTGACAAGTAAAATTGTATCATCTTTGTTTAATGTGAAATTCTGAAATTCTTCCTGCGCTAATGACCTCAGATTACAGTTTAATGTCAAAGCCTGGCCCTGGATTGGGAGTGAAATCTGTCTGGAAAGTGTTGGAAATCTGTTCCAGAAGGTTCACATTCCATTAAAATATGCACTCTTATCACTCTCTGTTTTTCTGCATCAAAGTGACACATGACCTTTGTACTCTTAGCCAGACAAAGCTACCAATGAAATGAGTAAATGACAGGTAATTATTTGTAAACGGAAACCTGTCTTAGCCATGGCCCTTTGGAACCGGACAAAATGCTAGTAGCTAGGCAATCATGTAAAGCTTTTGTTACTTTCACTGCCTGCTAAATTGCTACTTTGACAGTAGTTAATCAATTAAATCGGTAATGGGCCTGGCATTTTTCTTTTTTCTTCCTTTGTCCTTCTACATCATTTTTATCAGTTTTGTGGTTTCGGGAAGAAAAATATCAAAGCAATAAAAATAGATCGAGCAAATGACTGAGAGAGTGGCGGAGAATGTGAGCGTTGCTGATTGGATGAGCGAAGAGTCAGAGGTCACGAGGCGATAAAGCAGAGGACAGGAGAGGTCCCGGGAGGAAGATGAAAGAGCACATGTGGGCTCTGGTGGAACAGAGACCTGTGTGGAGGCCGGGGTTAAACCAAACAGGTCTAGAATAGAGTGGAGAGACGCAAGATATGGGAAGACAGACAGAACAGGGTGAATGTCAGAAGAAAGCTGGAATAGCAGCTAAATTAGATGGAGCAGAGTTGAGATTTTCCAGCTTTGTGGTTTTATGGTTGACAATTGTCCTCCTTGTAGTGGGAATTAATTAACTAAAGACCTTACAAACATTCATTCTTGTAGCTTAAGGGCAAGAAAATGTAAATATCCTATTTTAATTCCGAAATGAGTAGGATGTTCGGTTTGTCCTTCCATTTGTCTCTCTCCTCCAGCCTCTTCATCAGGACGTGGTTGTGGATGACTCACCCTGGACATCTATGTGGAGCCATTTACAGTCTGCTTTCAATTTTAAATCGTTGGATGTTAAATGTCTTTAATATTAATTTCACTGCTTTCAGCGTATGTAGGTGAGAAACGATGGCAGATGTATGTGAACATGTGGATTTAAACACATCTGGAGGGGAGGAGCCGCGTGTTCATGTACTTTCTCACCCTGCCTGCATTTCCACCATGTGACCTGGATGCTCAATCAACAGTAGGATGACTTACCCAGGAACAGAGCTAGTCATTTTAGGCCCCGAACCCAAACCAATCCATTTATGTTACAATTTTTTATTTTTTTTTAATCCTCCAAACGTTTCCCTCCTTTATGGCGCATCTGCCCTAGAGCCATAGCTACAAACTAAAACAGGCTGGGGGTGGTTTGTTGCTCAAACAGTTTAGGACACACTGCCTGTGAGTAGAAGGTTACCGGTTCAAATCCCAGGGTCAGCTGAGGGATTTCACCAACGGGCCCTTCTGCGAGGCCCCTAACCCTCATTTGCTCCAGGGATTGGCTAGTCTCAAAAAATATATATTGCCGTTATATTATCTAGTGCATGAACATACAAAAAAATAAGTTCTTTGCAGACATGATATTGAGGGCAGCCTAGCGGAAAAAGATGACGTAAATACAATCAATATTATTTGCTGACAAATAAATTTAGTGTGTAAATGTACCATTTGAGTAACTTTATTAGTAAGACAATGTCATATCATTGATTCCAGAAAGTAACCCCCTCTAGCAGTTATAACAGCAGAGCAAATTCGAGGGATTCTTTCTACAAGGGACATTAAATACTGCTGTTTCGTGGGATGAAACAGTTATCTAGTGCATTTAAAGTTAAAGGACAGCCTAGAATCTGACTATGCCATCACCACACAACCTGTTAATAGGATGTCAGACATGCACTATTACAAACACTAACATGCTATAAAGGAAACTTGTTTTATTTCACTTATATTTTCATTCAACTGTCCAGTGCCTAACAAGAATAGAAAAATCTGAATTGAGTTTATGAAATAAATGGAAAAGTGATAAAAACCTGTGATGTACAAAAAAGTTTGACTGGTAGTGTATGAAATATCAAGGTTATTTAATGATTTTGAGTTTGAAATATATATTTAGGGGTGAAACTCTGTTGTGATCTTCCTTTTGATGCAACAAGCTTCGTGCTGATCTGAGATACCGGCCTGAGATCGTGACTCTGGTTTCAGATCGGATGTTTTCGTCTGCTGGAGATATCCTGCCTTCTCCATTGTTTACTATCGTCTCGGCTGAGTGCACGCCGGACTCTTTTGGTAAATACAGTGTGGTGCAGCGGTCACTGGGCCGCGGAAATGGGACTCCATTGTCGAGATGTCACTGCTTCATAAAAACAGCCAGGTCTAAATATAACCTATACAGTGACCGAGTCAACCTTCCGCCCTCAGTGTATTTAAGTCTGCCCTCAGGACAGGACTCTTGAATGCCAGTAGAAAAGGACAATAAGTCTGCTTATATCAAAAACACTGAATTTTTAACTGTGAAGAATTCTTAAAAAAAAGTGGAAAATAGAATCAAATGAAATATTAATCTGAATATGAATGAAAATTCCCCCGAGTATGAGCTCTTCCCTAATCCGCCAAGATAAGTACTTTCTTGGCGTAAAATGAAAAATAATCTTGAATCTAAAAGCTTTGTTGCGTAATCTGTTTGGTCTGTCCATGGGTCACACCCCCGTTCAGTCTCATAACGTACAAAAAGATGGATCTTAAGCTCTACCAGATAACTGTGGAAAAGTCCCTATATATCTATTCCTGCTAGAGTCACGTAATTAAGCACAACTTTAACACTGAGAGTACAGTCCTTGTGTTCATCTTTTAATGGAGAAGTTCATTCAAAAAAAATCTGCTTATCCTTAACTGTATGCTAGTATACTTGGACTTTACCAACACTGATGCTTAAATTTAATTTCCATTTCCCCTAAAATCGAAATGCATCACTGAAGTCACGACACGTTATTAGTTTGGAACACCGTAAAAATACATGTGGGAAAAAAACCAGTGACAGGTAGTTTAGCCATCATCGTAACAAATGACAGATCAATTTACCGTAAGAGCCTGTGTGTAGCATCGGATTGTGTGTGATTAGGGCAATAGAGCAATGAGTGTATGTGCTGGGCAGACAATTCAGATATTTTAAGTTGAGGGAGATGGGGAAAATGATCCAGTGGGAATAGCCATACGATAAAGACTGATAAGCTGAAATTCTACACTGGAGTCATTAGTTTGACCTAGCGTATCCACTTATTGACCCCCGCCCCCAATAAGCAGGGATGACTGAGGCATCTCCAGTATGTCAGAAATCTTCTACTAACTCCCGACAGCCCCCCCACATCATGCATTTTCAAATGCCGAGTCATTTCCAATGATTTTCTTTTAGGAACTTCTTTCTTTTACTGACTGTGACGTAACTCGCTGGATTTGAATCAGCACAGTACGCAACATCTCTGGTGGAGGATGCAAGTTTACCACCAAGTGTAAAAAAATGTACTAAAAGCTTGGATAAAAACATAAAAAGAGGCCTTACGTGCCGATTGTGTAATGGCAGAGACGCACACAGAAAAACAAAATGGCCACGTCGCGGTTTGCCTGGTCGGTATAGGGTGCTTAAATGATAGCTGTGGCCTTCCTGCTCCATGGAGGGGACTCTGTATTACTTTTATATGGAATATAATGTGTTTGATGAGCACATCTGGAGCCCGGAAGGGGAGTCAAGGCCCCCCGCCCTCCCTGCTCCACTAGCCTGCCACTAAACTCCCCGCTGCGTTTCTGCTCTTCAGACGTGCACCGCTGAGACAGAGCCGCTCGGTAACGACCCATAAATTGCAGAATCAAGAGGGGCGAAGCACCGCTAAGCCGGCGCCTCCGCTTAGCCGTAAAAAGCCCGCGTGTGCACTCCATCCACCAGAGCTATTGTTTCCCCTACCTGCCTAGATGCGCGTGATCACACAGAGCCTCCTCCCGTGCAGTCAGGCTGCGCTTCTAGAAATTTCCGGCCCTGTAGATGCGTTCGTAGGTAGTCAGGTTTGGGAGTAATGCGAATTAATTAATCACGTGTATCCAGTGCTGCTCATTACCGTTCAGCTGGGGAGGGAATAAGGTTCCCAGGGTACCTCAGTGGAATTCTCTAAAGGCCCCCCTCCTCCTTTCCTACACTCCTCATGTCGCCACAGTGGTTTATTAAGAGTAAAAATTTATGCTCTGTGAATCATCGCTGTTTCGTGATCTCGCTGACAAACCCAAGCCACATTTTCCTGATTTTTTTTTTCCCCTCCTGCTGTCAATGGCTTTCATTCACATTATGTAACACTGTGCCTCCCCAAAACTCCATTTCCCATGAACCCTCAGTTCTACCCATAACCTCTTATGAAACTATCATAAAAAGTACACGTGTTTTGTTTCGAATTGCCATTATACCCAGTGATTATTTCCCTGGAAAACTACTGGTATTGAGCAAGCCGGTGTGGGGAAGCTTCAGGATGGGCCTTGATGGAATGTTACTGGTACCGATTGAAAATGAGAAAAGGAAAAGCAGAATTATCCCTGTGGAGCACTGAGCCGTTTCACCCGGCTTTCCCGCGCTGACATTTCAGTCGAGCAAATTGGCAAACGCTGGCATTTCTCTGCCATTCCTGGGTCAAGGATCTCAATCATTGTTTACGATTTACTCAAGAGATATTCGGTGACATCATCGGCTGTGTTTTAGCAATGCGGTTATTTGTGTTGTTTTTTTATCGTACCTCATTACCCGAATTACCTTTGTGAGGGTGCTAATTTCTCACGGTCTTTGGACAGTGTTTAGCAGCATTACAGTGTGGGTTGCGGTCTGCTTGTTTTTTTTTATGCTGATATGAATATTTCATCCAGCAGATGGTGAGAATGTCAAGCCATGACACTGGTTTATTAATCTATAACTCTTTCCCCCCGATGGGAGGCGTGAGGTTGTCACTGGTACATTGTTTTGGCAGAGTTTTCCCGTTACTCTGCATGGCTCGTTTTTTCCGACCCACGTCGGCGTTGAGGAGGGGTCATCTTGACGCGCCACTTCGTAAACCTGGGTTAACGCCCCCCCCCCCCCCCCTCAGAAGTGGACTTTCCCATGTCTCTCCCTCCTTTTCCATTCTCGTGAGTCATCAATCACTCACCGGCTGACTGCCCGCTTTCCGGTCCGGCTGCCTCCGCATGCCGTCGTCTCTACGACGACTCCGGTCTATGGCGTCTTCTCTCCGAAACGAGTCAACCTCCCATGCCTGCTTTTTTAACCTCCTTGGAGTGGACGCACCCTTAGACTTCTTCGGTTTGCTCTAGGCCACCTGTCCTTCGGCCTGCAGGCTCCCCTTGTTCTTGCCAAGCCTCAGCTCCCACTTGCTTTATCGAAGTAATTATTTGGAGAGCAAATCACTACACCTGCTGTTTCAGCTGCAAATCAGACACTAATAATGTGCTTGGATGTATTTTTTTTTTTCTTTTTCTGACGTCTTCCAAAATCAGCAGGAACGTGGCCCTCGGGAATCTCTGCTGACACCCTTGCTATAGTCTCATTAGGTGTCTTTAACCTTCTCCTCTGGTACTGTGGGATGAATTTTACCCCATACAGCTGAGTCTGCACAAACCGCATCCTTGTCTTGTTTTGATTGTTGGCTCCCCTCCCTCCTCAGTGCTTTTTTCCAGCCCCCCGGTTACCGTGGTTACGTAGGAGCGTCCTCAATGTTTGCAAGACATCAGCGTGTCCGGGCCATTTTGGACCCATCCGTCGCGAGGCAGATTTAGGAGCTCGAAGATCTGGCACGTGTGGATTGCTGGGCGATCTTGATAAACAGCGCCACCCGTAGCAGTTTGCCGTGATCCCGCGTTCGGCAGATGGGTCCTCCCCCAGTTCCATGTGGAAAGCCCAGAACGGGAGGCGGTGCGAAGCCTCCTGCACTCCAACCTTGTCCTAGTCTCACACTCCTCCTGATGAAGCTGCTGCTCCTCGCTCCTCCCGGCCCTCGAGTGGACCCCTTGACTCGTCCTCGGCCTCTCCTGACATGGGAAAGAAATCCTTCACTCCTACTCACCTTCTGGAGTGAGAATCATCTCTTGCCCGTGTGACTGAAACTTCCACTCTGGAGATGGAGGGACGCCTTTGTTTCTGTGCAGGCCAAGTTTCTTCCAACTGTTTTGTGCAAGAAACATAGCTCTGAATGAGAACATTACACATGTATTCACAGTACACCAGAGAGGCGGCGATGTACTGCTTGCTGCATTGAATGACATAATAAAACCTAAATAAAACAACAAATGAATTATAGTTTTTTTCCCCTCTCTTGATCAGTATATAGCTTCAATTTGATTCTTTTCTTTACCTGAGGCAGTACAGAAATTGTTTTAATATCATAAATCACAGCACGTTTGTTGTCTTGTGTTCCACAAAATGGTCAACAACAAGGAAGGGAAAAGCATTTCTCTTCAAATATATATATTTTTTTCCACGGTACATATCCTAGCAGCAAATGAAGGGGAAAAGAGATAAGGCGGATGACACAGTTCCCTGCCTAGTAATACAGCTTAGCCTTGGGATGGCTTTCAACTCAGTTTGGCTGGTCTCAACCCAAGTACATTCACATTACAAAAAAAGAGAAGTCACACCTAATATTTCCTTGATAGCAGGCATAAACTTTCCAATTTGAGCCAACGTGAAATGTCTTGAATGCATAGACATAAATGGCAGAAGCGTATCCACAATCTTTTCCTGTGAGCTAGCTTTCAAAAAATAACGATAAAAATCTTGAGTGTTGTAAGAATATGAGATACCCAGAAAAGAAAGATGTATGCAGTAGTTTGGGATTTTGCATGGTGTGTAGTGATTTTTTTATATATATATATACACTTTCCTGTTTATCACACAAATTGAACTCCTAGATGTGGTGATTCGTGTGTGTATTAAATATCCCCGATTGGTTGTCAGGGGACGGTGTGTTGCAGTAATTGAGAATTGCACCATAGAGATTGCGAACGTAGAGAAGGTTCCCCCACTGGTTCTTCAAACACATCCCATTTTGTTCCTGTTATGACGTTAGAAGATAAAGTCAAGTTAATAAAGGAACACAAAGCTGGTTAATAAAACCTAGAGGTCTTCGAGTCCTGTCCATCGCTCATAAAAATGACACCCCAATCCTTCTCTCTTCTGTAAGTAAATGTGCCGGTGAGATGTAGACATATGGAATGTTCTTAGGACGTGGCTCTGAGGGTAGAGCACCAGAAGGCTGCTGTCCTGTCTCATGTTCCGCAGATGAAGCCATCCGTCCCGCAGCTCGCTGACAACCTCCATATTGGCCGTGTGATGGAGAACAAGTGGTGGATAATCACTCCTTTTAACCTTTCAGAGCAACACAGCCTGAGAGACCTACGAAGAATGCAAAAATTTTAAGCGTGCTTTACGCAAAGAATTTAGGCAAGACTGACAGCCGTCACAATGACCCAGCATGTCTGAATATAGTTACTAAGCCAACAAAAAATATTGCTGATGCTAAATTCCATCTTCCTACCTCCCAGGGAGGGAGGAATCCTGGAGATTACCCCTGGAAACACAGGGAACCAGGTAGGGGTGGACCTCATACATACACGGTCATGTACAGGGTCAATTTTGAGATGCAGATATATGTAACTGTTTGTCTTTGGACTATGGGAGAAACCAGGGCACATGAAGGAGACACACACACACACACACACACACACACACACACACACACACATCCAGAGGCAAGATTCAAACCCACCCCCCTAGAGGTGTGAGGTAACAATGCTGGCAGCTCAGCCATCCTTCCTCATTAGGAGTGTTAATCAATAAACATCAGAGAGCGCCAATCAAATTCCTATACTGAATCACTTAGTGGAATGTTTCTCAATCCAGTCCTCAGGGTGCCCCCAGACAGTCCGCATCTTTGCTTCCTCCCAGCTCCCAGCACACAAAGACACTGAATACCTGGTACAGGTGTAGAGAGCTGGGAGGGAGTGAAAATGTGGACTGTAATATCAAGAGTGGCCATCCTGATCCTGGGAAACATCAGGTGTTGACCGCAATCATTCAATTCACCTATTCTTTTCCCCCCAATAACTGTAAGATTGTTCCCCCCCCCCGACTCCTGGAACCCACTCTGCTATTCTGCAGCTTAATGTCTTGTGTATGTTTTGGCACCAACATGACTGATCTTCTCTGTCCTTCTTAGACTATCTTCTGGCCTGTCTTTATGACTTCAAGTTCCAAGTTTTGTCACATACACAATCACACACTGTACCACTGTGCAGTGAAATGCCTAACAATAGTACAAAAAAAGACCATGCATAAAAACAATAAAATAGGAATGAAATATCAGAAATAAGAAAACGACTGCACAATAGACAATAAAATATCGGCAACAGCTGTATGATCTGCAAGTACCGTATGGTATGGTATACATGCGCAACGTGACTTATTAACTATGGAGAGTCCTCATTCTGGATATGGCCATAGAAGCTTTTCCTCTGCGTCTCCGTTTTGGGCTCCAGGCTGCAGTAACGCCTCCCTGACCGCGGCAGCGAGAAGAGCCCGATGTCAGGCTGGAGAAACTTACTCCCATCCCTAGCTGTGTCACACGGTTCAGTTCACCATCCTCCCCGGAGTGACTCTTGCAGTCGTGTGCGTTCATACTCCCTGTGTATTGACAGAATTAGATAATGAGAAGCCTCTAATAATGAACCCCCTTCTGCGGAGACTTGAATTATGGTTTTCATCGTCCAGGGTTTCCTCCTCCGATTTGTCATGTGCAAACAGTGCAGCGGGTTCGGTAATGGAGCAGGTGAAGAACAGCGAGAAAAAGATAAATTAGTGTGTCTCTTATTTTTTATGAGTTGTTCATTGTGGGATTAGAGCTGGCAGAGACTCAGGAAAATGTCTTGGGGATGAATATATTATTTCTTCTCACTCTCAGGTAGATTTCCTTGGCCGAGCTATCTGCATTTTTATAATAATCAAAAACCGTTAAAATTAGGTCCTGCCAAAGCAGAAATTATAGTATCTTATAAAAGTTATCTACATTAAATATGCCAGTCCTAATTCTTATTTCTTTTTGTGGATTTCTTACAGCCTTTGCGGTTTCCAAAAACAACAAATGGCTTGGATATTAAATGTACCTAGAATATATCTTAAAAAAAAAATAAAAATCCACTCACGCTCACTGATTAACAAGACTTTTATATGCGAGTGTGGGGCGCAGGGGGGCGCCTAGGTAGAGCGGCAGATTGCATCTTTAACCTTGAATTGCAAGCCTGCATGTGCGCTTCACGCGCCATCTACCCAGCGACATCCCCCGCAGCCCCCTCCCGCCGACAGCCCCAGTTACTCAGCTGGCCCAGGTCAGGCAGGGAAATTTGATTTTTTTTTTTTTTTGGAAGGTTATTATTTATATGCTTGGAGAAGGAGATGCAGCTCGCCCAGTGTAATACATTCATACAGTTGTGTGTGTTTTCTTGTTTGTTTCTTTTAAATGGAGCAGCTGAGATAAGGTGCCATCGGCGGAGCAGCGCCCGCCGCCCCCAGCATCTCTGCATGCGACGCCGCGTCGGGCGCGCGACGAGACCAAGTGCCGCCTTTCTCGCCCTAAACATAAAGTCAACAAGCGATCTTCGACAAAATGACATCGGTCTTTTCCGTGAGGTGACGCCGAGACAGCAGAAGCCCAGCGCTAAGCGCGTCCTGCGCGTCGCCTTCTCAGCCGTAAATACAAGCGGACGCTTCATTTGCCGCCGCGCGGCTAATCGCGTGAGCCGGCGCGTGTCTTGTAACCGCGAGGCGCCGCCTGCGCGAGGGTGAACGTCAGCTCTGCGTCAACCGGCGCCGAGGAACGAACGGCCTTATAAACTTTGCTATTAAATCCACATTGTGACTAATTAGTCGGAGTCATTCAGCATATATCGGCCATAAAACGGCCTCGTACCACGTACGTTTTGTGACATGTACGTGAGCCGGTAAAAGCCAATGTTATTGGTATTTTTGTGTTACTGTGAGGCGGCTAGTATACATTACTCGCGGCCTGGGTGTAGTTGTGTGTAGGGGTCACGTTCTATAATCCGTGTAAAAAACGATGGTGTCGGAGAATATTAAAAAAGTGCCCTGGCTAGCTTTACGGGCACATCACTTACCGTTTATGTGTTTTGCAAACACATAAATGAATGTCTGCCAGGCTGCGTGTTACTGTATTGCTTCAGCCTTGGTCCGGCCTTGGTCCCCCTCAGTGGCGAGGCCGTTTTTAGTTTGCACACAAACAGTGAAAGTCAGAAAGTGAGGCCTGGCTGTTTGGTCGCCTGCAGCATGATCGGGTGTCTGTGATTATCTCGCGTGTGAGCCGAACTCATTCTCCGAGTGATAATGAACGGGAGACCAGCAAAGCTCTGGAGTCATTTTCCATTCAGCCTTTTCTGTCACTCGCTTTCCATTTCTCATGCGTAATGGGCAACAAACCTTTCATTTCTGCCCCACCCCTCCCGTTTCGTATGACGTCAGTGGCGAGGCGGGACTTTTAGCATACCAATTAGCTTGTGCTGACTTGCAAACCACTGCAATAGAGGTGGAAACGGGGCAGGCTCTCTTTTAATCTCTAAAGGCGGAGGTTTACTGGGGGGGGGGCAATGCCATAGCAAAGTGAAATGTTCACTTTGAATGCAGATGGTGTTTGCAATATGTGATGTAGTTACAAACTATAGTACAGTCTCAGTAATGCTTTCAGGCTACCTGAAACCCAGTTATCCTGCCAGTCTTGCTTTCTAGTAAAAACCAGCAAGCTTTGTTCAGATGAAAGCTTGGCCTGTTAACCTGCACCCTGACCTCCCTCTGTCTACCCCTTCAGGTAAATAATCGGCCAGCTTCAAGCAAGGAGGGTCTCGATTTTGGAGTTGGCTCTGTGTGCAGCGCAGCCAGGATGGACAGCAGTGACCAGCGCCAGCGCTCATTGACCCGCAGCCGGCACGGCAAAGACTTCCACTACAACTCCTCGCTGGACGCCGAGGACTGCTGTGTGCCCACGCAGAAGTCGTACAGCTCCAGCGAGACCCTGAAGGCATACGACCATGACTCGCGGCTGCACTACGCCGGCTGCGTGGCCAACCTGGTGCACTGCGATGCTGACGAATTCACCAGGCAAAGTAAGTGTGTCTTTTAAGGTTCTCCTTGCCCCTCCCTCGCATCAAGGAGATCTGTGATCACTCTGCGAGCACCTCTGTACTGTGTACTATGTAGTTTTACTCTGCACTTTTTCCTACCAAACCTTCCCTCACATCAAAAATTTGTCATCTTCATGATTTTCTCATAAAGGAAACTATGTACCTGTTACCCATATCAGGTGTTACATGTGAGCTGTATCCCCAAATACAGAGTGTGGTTTCGTATATATGCAGTATATTTTTTTTCCATAATCTTTAACTTTTGACACATGTAATCTAAACCATATCAGGCTAATATAGGTTGGGGTCACTTAAATCCTTTAGTGCACAGTGCAATCGTTCATTCCCCGTATACGTTATCGGCAGTTAGACCCCAGTATTGCATTCCTGATATGTGATCTGTGTAATCAATCACTAGACAATCTTTAGAAAGTCATTTCATGACCTACTAGCATTCCCTGGTCTATAAATTCAAAAAAAGAAGTCTGGGCTTTTGAGAGCCGCGATTATAATTTACGCTTTTAAATACTCATACTAATTAGACTTGTAAGGCATGGGCACGACTGTGGCATGGATTGATCTTCAGAGGTCAGCAGAGACGTGGATTTCTGCGAGCACATGCATTCTTACTCAGAGTCAGAGTAGTAAACATGGGGCAGATATTTTTAAACGTTCCACTTCCTATTATATATTTTCAGATATTGCAGTTCAGTCAGATAATTGAGGTAGATAATAGTTAAAAACTGCTAAGTACTTCCTTGGTATACATCCTCATGTGCCGGGGCACTGTAAATGGGGTGGAACAGTTCAAGGGGTCAGAGGTGAATGGGGCCCTGGAACAGGCCAGTAATTCGGGGGCTGGGCCCCGGTATGAGCGTCTGTCAGGTAACCAAGGGTTCCAAGCCTCACTTCTGCTCTTTTGTGAGCTGTGGAAGTTGACATTTCTGTAATTAACAGATGCATGTTTAAGATGCAAAGGACATGCAGGCATACAGTACCAGTAAACAGTTTGGACAGGCCAAGCCACCTACAAAGGAGAGTAGAGGAGTTTGACCAGAGAGTGAAGGAAAAGCAGCCAATGAGAGCTCAGCTTATATGTGGAAACTCTATCAGGACATGAAATGGCGTAGAGAGACAGTAGGGTCAGTCAGTCCCTGGAGCAATTGGGCTTAAGGGCCTCGCTCAAGGTTTCAGTGATGGGATCACTCTGCTGACAATGGGATTTGAACCAACAACCTTCCGAGTCCCAACCCACAGAGCTGCCCCCCCAAACAAAATTTTTTTAGTACTTTTTTGGTCAGTGCATAATCCATATATGTTATTTTATAATTACATATATATATATATATATATATATACTTACTTATATCTTTATAATTTATTCTAAATTGTAGAGGATAGTACAAATAAACCTTTCTATGGGTAGGTGTTCCAGACGTTTGGCTAGTACTATATATGATGATAGCTGTAGTAAATAAATGTTGCTCAGTCCTGAAGTAAGCAATTAAGTCAATGCAAATATACATAGTGAGCTTTCACTGGCCTCTGATTAGTTCATTACTTCAGTTGACTTTGATTGTCTCAGTTTTACAGATGATTTCATATTTTTCTTTCTTAATTATCTAGTTAATATTATTAATATATTTTTTTGGCACCGTGCCTATGCCAGTTGGGACACCACCAACAGGAGGTGCACAACATTGGTGTGCATGCTCATGTTTCTCTGCTTTTGCTGTCTATATCGACGGCTTATTTGAAAGCTGGGCTACATAGCAACAGAAATGTTTTTTCATTGGGATGTGTGGGATTATCAGACAATTGTTCGTGCATCTGTTGTTTCTGATGGGAGACTACATAATAATCTGGAATTAGACAGCCCACCAGATTTTCCATCAGAAGTTAAAAATGGCTGAAGATTATATATGGGCCGAAGAGTTGCGATGCTGACATCCAAAATGAGTGTCATGTTGGATATTAAACAGCAAGAAACGTTTGGCAACACAACGCACTAGTCATGGACGGGGGGAGTTTGTAGCATACTGTGAAATGTTTATTCAAGAAAGCTTTACGTCTCTCTTGGTCATGTTTGTGTTGTCCAAATGTATTTGGCTCAAAATGTGCAAGTGGTTTCTGTAGGTGATGCGGTCTGACATCTCTTATAATCCTATAGCAAATGTATGTGATCCTGGAAAATTCCTTCTGTGGTCGCTGAGGCCCCCAGTACAATGTACAATGATATTATCATGAAATCTCTGATCCATCCATCTTTCATAACTGCTTATCCAGTGCCAGGTTACAGTGAACCTGGAGCTTATTGCAGGAAGCATAGGGTACAAGATGGAGGGGGGGCAGCCTGGAGTGGATGCTGTTCATGACAGGACACCTGCTCATACATACCATGGACAATTTAGAGTAAACAACTGACCAAACTGTATTCGAACCTTTAACCTTGAAGTTCTGATGCTGCAGTGCCACTCACTGAGCTGTCATGCCACCTGACACATTCAGTTATTATTATTTATTTGTGTGGGAGGTATTTATCTTTACTTGACTTCACCTGTGTAGACAGCTAGAAATATATTAACACTGCTTCTGTACCAGCCGCCTTCCTAAAATTTAACTTCCAAGCTTTCAGTTAGAAGTGCCGTCCTTTAACTGCATCACCACCTGCTGCCGTTGTGCACGGGATGCTCTATAGAGGGCTGCACACGAGCACTGCCTGCGACAGCAAACAGAATTAGCTACCAGGCCTTGCTGTGAATAAAAATATCAGTGCAAGCGGTTTGTCTGAAAATAACATGGGCGTCTGTGCTCTGTTTATGTCCTGCAGTTTTTTTTGTGTCAGTTTTCTTCTTAACTGTAGAATTAAATTGAACAGCTACCTCAATGATCTGAAGTGTTTTTTATGTCATTTCTTTATATGGTATTATGTTGAATGCATAGCAGAATGTTTTGGTTCTTACATCCTAATCTGGGGGGGATTCTACTGACAAGCAAATTCAATCATTTTGACATGTTTCTTAATCCTAATCGTCATATAAGATTTTGTTTAGTCTTTTCTCAGCCCCAATGAACACACCCGGTCCCTATTGCCCATCCCTGCACTCATATGTTGCCCTTTAAAACTTGATGCCCATTTCATTTTGTGTGTGTGTGTGTGTTTGTGTGTGTGCATGCATGTGTGTGTGTACATGTATATCAAAAATCAGTGACGCTAGCAACACAGCACCATAAAGATAGCACACCCCGAGACACACTAAGGAATTGCCTATGCATAATAGTCTAAAGCTTTGATTGATCTGTAATGGTTTCTTGGTTCATTAGCAACTATTGATTATTTATCCCTGTTCATATCTATGTTTATGTCTTTGTATGATTATTCTTTTTCTGTATTTTGTATTGATGTGTAACTATTACAGGTGTTATAGCATCAAACCATTGATGTCTGCATGGGACGCAGGCCAATCTGGGGACAGGCACTTCAGAGGACAGTCATTGTGGGGGACCTTGGAAACCCCAGCACATGCTGATGCCTGATTGCCCATCTAGACACAATGCCAGGTGTCACTCTTGTTTTTGTCTGTCATAAAATAGACAGATGTGGCTGTGAAAACTTAGCCAGTGTTATGAATCACAACCTTCACTCTTTATGTCAAGAGTGTATATAAGGCATAAGTTGGTCGTGATCACCGATTACAAACCCCACATTTTGGTGTTAATAAGTGCTATGCTGTGTGCATAGCCTGTTAGTCACCGTGTACATGTTGACTCAAACACATTTGTAGTTTCAGCCTTGCCTTACAGGCTTAAGCGTTGTTTATTCAATGTATGCATTTAAATGACTGCTCAGTGTTTCTCAGTGATATTGTGACAATGAATTTGATTATGTTGCTTTTGGCTTTTGTCCTACGCTTAAACTATGTTGTCCCTCTGTTAGACCACTTAGGACAATATTAGTGAACGACAGCAGTTACTGTCAGTAATCACAAGGCTTGGCCTTTCATTGGGTAACAGTTGGAGTATATTGTGTTATAAAGGAAATATACATTGTATCACTTACAAATTACATATTTATACATCACAGCAGTATTTGTATTCATATCTTTGGAGTCTTTATAATTTAAGTCAGCATCTTGCCATTTATTATTCACATACTGTATGATTTAGTAAGTGTATAGTCTTTCCAACCTGGCTGCAAAACAGCATTGTTTGTTGGGTTCTATAATAGTTCTATATTAGTTTCATTTGTTTTTGCATTTTATCAGACAAAAAAAGTTAAATAAAACTGGGTGACTGCATTCTATGTAAAATTCCTAAAAAAAAATGTAAGTATTCTGTCTTTTTGTATTGAGTTATCCAATGAATTTAATTTATGGTGGGTTTTTTTGCAGATTTACTTTGATATAAAACATATATTGAACCAAGAACAAATATTTTCACACTCAAAGTCAAACATTAATATGTTGGCCAATTGCTAAAAGGGTACAACTGAAAAAAAGTAACAAAAAAAGAAAAAGCTGGTGGATAATTTGAATGCCTTTTAGATTTTTTTGACTTGGTAATTATGTTCGATGACACCATTATATGAGTTATAACACTTCAGACATTGACATGTTGAATTTGAATTAGCTGAAAAGGCTGAATTTTCCTTAACCATCTGTGTTAGAAAACAATGGTCGGGCCATTTAAACAGCTCTTCTTTTCCCTCTGTCGGCCTTTTCATAATTCTGTGAATAGATTCTTGAGTCATTCTTTGTCGCCGCCATTTCACAAAAGGGACGATATACGCGAGGTGTCTACAGAAAAATATGTTTTAAAAAATGATATTAATTAAAAGCCTCAAATACTGTAGTTATTGAATTTGGGTGTTGGCCTGTGTTTTGATTCTTTTTTTGTATTTGTGGGTTTTTATATCAGGCTGCTTGAGGGAAGTTGCCAATTCCGGCATTCGGAATCGGTCATCATCGGCAGCAAAGGACGAAAACAATGGTGGACGTGAAACAAAGTGGACTTGTGCTGCCGCTGTATCCTCGCGCAGTGGAAGCTGTGATTAGTGTGGAATTGTATGTGGAAGGGAAGAAAAAAACGTCAGATTCACTTACTTGATTAATGTAATTACAGCCTCGTTAATTGCCTGGAGTGGGAAGAAGGTGGGAAACTAGGCTAGCCAAACAACTGTGTTTCCTGAGTTCAACCAAGTGAAGCTAGGGGCTGATCATTTTGACTGTGCCCTATTGCCTGGGTGTGGCTGTACTGGACTGGGAAATGGTGGGATTTAGGGGTGAGTGTTAGGGGCACCATGAATAAACTGAATGTTTCACGCAGTTTTGGCTATCTCTGTCACACTGGAAGGTATACCGAACGGGGCCGGGGAGAGGTCACCTTGTTGGGCAAAATGTGATCTGATCAAGCCATTGTCTTAGCATTGAAAATGAGCCGATGAATCGTTTTAGTAGCAGGCCGCGGCTGTGTGCTAACGATCGGCACTGGGTCCTCATCACCATGGCTACGGCGGGAGCCCAGAGGTGAGGTGGCAGCGGCCGCCGCGGGAGGACTGTTCGAGAGCAGAAGTGTCGCGTTTCATCATGTCCCGCACGTCGCCTGCCCCCAGGATGCTGCGGCTGCTGCCAAAAAGCAGGCAGAAATGATGGAGGGAGACGTGAAACTGACTTCCTCCTCCTGTTTTTTTTTTTTAAATATCGATTTGTGCTTTGTTTCGCTGTTTCTGACCAGTCGCTCTGAATCCATGAATCTCCTCCCCGCAAAGCCGTCGTGCCACGATGACTGTTTAGGTTCTTTTTTTGTATTTTTTTGTTTTTGTTTTTCGGTTACTCTGTAAGTCACGTCAGGTTGCGTTTTGTAGAGAAATAATTGTGTGGTGGCTGACAGGAGTGGATCGATCAGCCGCCACAGTAACGCCCCCCCTCCCTCGATCCAGGGCCTGCATGGATTTGTTCTGTAAGTCCCTGGCAGTAAGGACGGGAGGCCCACGCGGAGGCTGCCTGCTCCATCAACGCTCTCAAGCTGTGTCTCTCTGCACCCTTCCACCACATTCCCATCCCAGTTCAAAGGAACCCAGCTGTTGTGGGGACACGCTGGGCTTTCAAACACACATCCTGGGCAAATGCTTCCTCAGGGGGCGGGGGAAGGCCTGAGCTTATTGTCCCCTGGCTCGGATGTCTCTGGGTATGGAAGCAAACCCCCTTGTGCCTTTCGTCCACTGTGTGCCATCTTCATTTTTTCCGATCTGGCAGAATCTGCCACTGGGTTCAATGGCCATGCCATTAAGGCCTTGCATCGTGTTGTTTGTGGCGGTTAGGTGTGTACAAGCGGAAATCCGAGGGACAATGAGATTCCCTGGGGTGGCGGCCTTTCGGGATAAGTGTTCTGCGTGTGCCTCTCCCTGTCAGACTCCACGCGCTCCTTTCAGATCACCATGGTGATGTCTACAAAATCGATGTCAGGTTTGAGAAACCTGGCAGCTGCGGCAAGGTATTCCATGCAGCCCCCGGAGGCCGCGCCCTTTCGCGGTTTCTCTTCACCCTAATGTACTTTATTTCAGCAGAAATAGGATGGGAAAGGATAGCTCTGTGCAGCGGGTGTGCCTGCATTTATGGTGGTGTTTAACCTCTTTACGTTCTCTGTCGTCATGGTGCGAGCAGTGGATTGAGGTTTGTGGCGACTTTGGGATGCCCTAATGCTGGGCTGGACGATGCCGGCCCACCAAGCACAATTCTTGGGTTGGTACAGAATTCACTTTAACGATGCCCCCATGATGTGCAACACCCCCAACCGGGGGCCTTGACTTCCTCAGTTGTACCCCTGAGATGGCAAGCCCAATGTCCTGCACCAGATATTAGAGTCTCATCGTCAAGCAAGCTCTTGGCGGATTTCTCTCCAGGATGTGCGGAGGGGCAGAAGAGGGTCAGTGGGGGAGAAAATTATAAACTGCCTGTAAAAGTGCTGCAGCTACCCTCCGGTCAGCCCCCGTCGCATTTTAACGCTCTTTATTTGCGTCTCCACTTGATGCTTCCTCGCTGTCTCTCATACGCAGCCACACGCTGCTCACGGAGTCGTAAAAATGGCAGGCGGCGCACAGGTGACAGATGAGAGGCACTCTCCATGCACTTCGCCCGCTTACCGGCGCACCGCGCGTGTCGTCAGGGTTTCTGACTCTGAGCCACTCGTGTTCCCCCCCTCCCAACCAAAGCCATATGGCAGAGGGAGTTTGCAAGTCCTAGGGTTCCCGTAATGGCCTTGTAGTAATGAGAATGCATGACATCTTCTGGCACTTAAAGACCACCAGCCTCTCTCTTAAGAGCAGTTTGTCTCCTGGCAACATCTGGCAGTGCGTGGCGCAGTCCCAGCTTCGACCATGACGGAACGTCGGGAAAGCCATTGCTGGTTATGGAAGTGCCCACATGCCGCTTTCAGCTTTTTAGCTCTGCGTTTTCATGAGTGGGGGGGGCTTTATGAGATTGCATACTCTGCATTTCAGAGTTCCCTCTGTCCTGCAGGTACCACAGGTAGGGAATGAATACTCTTTCTTTCAGCTACGGATGCTTGTTTCCAGTTGACTGCCATTTTAGATGTTGTTAGAATACATTTACAGCGCCCATCATCGTGTGAAACCATGCGACTCCCGGTTGCCATTCCTGTAATTTTTCCTTCAGGGTGATAAAACTTCTCCTTTTCAGAGAGGAATGCGTGCTCTTAGCTGTCCTGCTCACACAAATAGAAGTTGCCCTCCTTGTTAGTCATCAAATGATAGTTAAGTAGTCTGACTTGATGCTTGTTTGAAGCAGGCTGTGGTCTGTTTACAAGGCGGAGTGATTTCATTCACCTTTAGCTCAAGTGGCTCTTCGGGGACCCGTATGGCCATCGTGTCTGTGTACCCGACCACAGCACGACCTGCTGGCCGACATTCTCCACCTGAGAGCTACACAGAGTAACACAATTTCACACAGCACGCTGAAGGAGAGCCCTGAAAGGGTGCTGTTTTTGTTTTTCAGTTTCATATCGTTGGTTACAGAATCTCAGTAAAGGTGAAAAACGTCTGACACTCGTTCTCTTGATTTCACCCTTTATATCAACAGTTTCAGTATCGTTGTATATTCTTTTGGTACCTACTATATCCACAAATGGATGCTCTGAAAGAAATAGATATTTCTGTATGTCAGTAGTAACAATGCTTGTTATTAAAATTATTCATGTATGAACTCAATGCTTATGAAGCATATACAAGTATAGAGTGGCATGAGATTAAATTTATTCCCCGGACTGCGGTGTGTCATACAGACAGCATGTAATGATAAAAGCAGAGATTCACAATGAGTTTAAGAAGAGCAAGAACACAGGACGGTGCAGAACAAGGGGGGCTGGACTTAGCACTGTATATTCATAGTGCATGTATATAATCAACAGTAGTAAATAACAGAAGCACAGGCCAGTAAAAAAAATGCAGAGTCAGTGAACCAGCAATAAATAGTAAGGATTTATCTCAGTACCTTTTCCAGCTAAATACCACAAAAAAAGTCAAAGATTTTAGTGACTCAGTCTCCCTCCTCCTTTCTGTTATGTCTCTCCACTTCTCTGTCCCTTATTCCTTTTCATTTTCCCTCCACTGCCCAGTCCATCCTCATCCACCAACGGTAAACCTGGTTCACCTCCTTGCTCTTTGCACACTGGGGGGGCTTTGGTCTCCTGCATCGTTCACCTGCCTACAAAGATTCCATTTGCCCTGCCTTCGCTTTCCATGTCTGGCTGATAAATCCCGTCCCATGGATACTCATTGTCTGGAACATCTGCTTTTTTTTCGGTTTTTACTTTGGTTGTCAGTTAAGCGAGGTACTTGCTATACTCTGCCAGAATAGTACCAAGAATAATTTTACCCTTCTTACCTGAATCACACAAATCCCCATTCTTTATACTGAGGGAGAGATATAAGCACTGCCAATTTTATAGTATAATATATACTATATATGATGAATCAGTGGGTACAACTAGAATAAAGCTTTCTTTTTTAAAAACTGCTTCTGTTGATTAAAGTCAATATGTACTTGGTCAATTTAAAACTCTTAGAATCTATTATATATAAATAAAATAACCTAGGAACCATCTCATCTGAAATTGGTGCCCTGTGAATATATAATTATTGCACTTTCAGATTAATATTCCTACTTAATAGCATTACCTTGGCAGTTAATGCACTGGTTAATGCGATATAGACGCACAGTGTCTTTTCAGCCTGCTTCTCTATCTGCTTTGTCGAAATGCTTGACATCTGCGTAATCCACTCTATCATGAGGGCTGTAGAGGGTCACCCCGCATGTGACTGGACACGCAGCTGGTTTGGAAAGGGCACATGGCATATCGCCTTGTGGTGGCATGGCGCCGGTGAGGCACAGAGTCGTCTCCAAAAGCTGTCACTTTGTTTTTTTCTGTCGCTAATATCCCAGACCGACACACCTAGCAGGAAAAGTGCTTGTCATCATTTATTTTGTCCCTGTCTCGCATTCCCATTTGGCTTCTCTGCTCACCAAAACAGCACCTTTCTCCCCATCCATGTATCGTGGTGTGTGTCATTCCCATCATTACCCAGGCTCTCTTACCCTTGAATAGGAACTCCCTTTCACTAATAGGCCTACCTTTCACTGCCTGAGCTCCCGCCTTGTGTGCTTATGTTTGTCACCCTGACCCAAGGTGCTTTCAAATGTGAGTTACCTCTGGCATCAGGCAGCTGAATGTTGGGTTAAAGTAATCAGAACAGGGAACATGGGGGGGTCAGTGGGAAATGCGGGAATGTGAGTGGTGCCTGTGCCATTCTGCCAGGATGCTTTTATAAAGGGGAGGGGGAGATTGGCTCACAAAACATGAAGCAGTGAAATGAGTTGTGTTGACTTTTGGACTGTAACGTTAGACTTTTAAAAAGAAAGTTCATTCATTATGGATATGAATGTTGCTCAGTCTCTTCCACGGTCTCATAGCTGCATACGTGCTAATTATTAGCTATTCTTTACTCTTTCATCTTGTAAAGCTGCCTTCCTCTGGAGAACACGGGTGAATGAAAGCGAAACGGCAAAGCGGGTTCAACGGGGGGGAGGAAGCGGTGCAGGAACTTGACGATGAAAGCCAGCCACAGTCGCTTTAATTGAGCCGGAGGTCATTTATCGCCAGTTGTGCATGCTTGCCGGAGAGAGGCCGAACTGGCCAGCTGATGGTGACCGTTGGCACGGCAGATAGCCCTGCACCCTGCTTCAGCATGCATCTGTGTCCTTTGAGGCTGATAGTATCTGGCCCCCTCTCTGGCTGTGACCTTGACTGAAATAAAGGGATTGTGAATTCTGGAGCCAGCTCTATCACTCTTTGGCTGCTCACGCCATACTTGTGACCACAACTCTTTGAGATGTTAATCTGGTGACACATAGAACTGCTGGAAGATGCATTCTGCCCCCCCCTCCCCAAATAAACATGAAGTTTAATCTGCCCCCAGCCCCATGAGGATGCTGATCCACGATCCAGCTTGCTACACACGCTGCCAACCTTAATGCCACGGAAAGCCAGGATTAGTATTTTTCTCCACCACCTACCTCTCCTCTACCGTTTTCCTGCCATAAAGTGGGGGCCACATAGGGGCAGCCACCCCGTTTTCTCAGGAACTGTGCCTAATTCGCTGTAGTGACTGGATGACGTAGATAACGCAAAGGTTAAATGGACTCACCCCCGCTGGGTTTGAGCGTGTTATCGATAAGAGTCTCAGAACTGCTCACATACTGGCTGGTACTTTTTGTTGGTGTTTAAAGACTTCATATATTATCAGTTTGGTGGTCAATCAGAGCTATTTTATTTATTTCCTAATGATAAGTAAATTTGTAGTTTTCTTTGGGAGGATGTTCTTCTCTGGATGTTCCAGGCTGAAGATGCTGTATTTGGAAAGAGATTGTTTTTGCTCTGTTTTCATTGGAGGGTTGGGGAGGACATAACTGTAGCCCGGCACAAATAGCTTCCATCTCAGAACTTTCTCAATGCCCCCTGAGATCTCCTTGCGGAATATGAGAGGAGGAGAGCCTAGGCAACGGGTGAACAGCCATTCAGACTTGAGGTGGGGATGCTAAGAGATGATTATAATGGAGTTGTGTGTTCCTGGAAGATGAGGATCGGCAGACGAGGTTCCTTACAGAAAGACACTCTCCTCTGAGAGCGTGCTGGACTCTGCCATCTATGAAAATATCAGTTTCCAGTAGCTGTTGGACTCTGTGTACTTGTGCATGTATGTGGAATATTGTTACAGTCCGCTTCCCTCATCCCAGATTTACACACATTATAAAATATACTTTATATGATTACATGTCTTAAGGTTTGGGATACAAAACTGTTATATAATAAAGAAGAATGTCAACTAAAATACCTACATTTATAGCACAGCATGAGTATTAACATTCTGTTCTGACATTTTCATATACAGTAATTATAACGAATAACTAAGGGTGTAACGGTAGAGTTCTCCTACTACTCGGTACGTGTCACGGTTTTTGGACCGCGGTAACGGCACGGTTCAGTATCTGTATATTTAGGAAGAACATAAAAACACATAACCTTTTAATTAAACATTTAACTCTCCATTCAGAAAAATGGCAGCATGACTAACTAGGCCTAGTTTATGTCTCTACTATATGAAATCAAGGAGGGAAAAATATTACCATCAAAAGTCTGGAATACCAAGTTTGGAATACCAAATCTTATCTTTATAAAGAAAAATAGTTTTATTTCACAAGAACATACAAAATTAAGGATATCACTGTTAAAAAGTGAGCCCAGGCAAATGCACGGTAAGTGTAGATAGATAATATAACTCCACAACCCAAGAGAGTGCACAATGTTTTTAATGCAGCAGATCCATGTAAAGGGGGCAAAACAAACGTATTGTAGCGAATGATTGAGTCATTTTAATAAAGAATTATTAACAGCCACTATCGGTTTAATATTAGCAGTGACACGACAAGGAAACCAACAGTTTACGTGACACTCACGGTTACACGCTAACAAAACGCACACATTCCACAGCAAACATTACACAGTTACAACATTTACAATTAACATAAATAGACAAATATACATATTAATTTACACCATTTAAAGATGAGCGTCATATTATGTCAGCAAGTTGTCGACAGCGGAGGGATGACTGCTCATACAGCGCGGTATTACTGAAACTACTTGAATTACGTTCGAAATTTTGAGTCTAGTTAGGAGGTGGATAGTTTACGTCATCAGCTGTTGCATAATGACATTTAAATTCTAGAACTTGAAAATAAGACAACCACAGCTTTTTAGATATATTTTTCTTAAATTTGTGCTCGTGCATATAGGAAAATGACAGGAATATGGTTCAAGTGTGCATATTGAATCATCAGGGGCTTACCGAACGGTTTGATAAAATACCGTGTTCTGTTACACCTCTACTAATACATAAGTGCTACCATTATAACTTCTCATAAACAGTACAGCCAAAGTTGGTTATTTGACCCTGATATCTGACAGGACAACTGCAGTGTTTATATGTATGCTTATGAATTTTTATTTATTTTTTTTAAATTAGATTTACCCTAACGACAGGATATTCTTTTTTGTTATTATAACAACTCCCTTTATGAGATTTTTGTAAAAGCAGTTTGTTCATGTTAGAAATCTAGCGTTTCCGCAGAAACTCACATCCAGAGTAGTTGTTGAAATGTTGCCCGGTGTGTTTCATCGCTCACTAACGATCTGACCAAAAGCGGCATTGTGTTTACCCATTTATATAGCCTGATATTTTAACTGGAGCGATTCAGGTTAAGTACCTCGCTTAAGGGTGCTACATCAGCACCCTCTTGGGATTTGAGCTAGCAACCTTCAGGTTACAAGCCCACGTCCTTAACCGTCACACTGCCTGCTCGCCCCAGGCACTTCCCGTTAAGTATGCTTCCCAGCGGTGCCACGGTGTGGCTCCTCCAGGGACTTGAACCCTGGCCTGCTATCCGCCGCCTTAAATAATGAATGTGATGGTAGTTCGGCCCGTGTGCACTGGGGCTGCTTTCTGTTGAAGGACCATCAATCTTCAGTGCAGAAGCTGGACATGCTACCTCTGTGTCCTCTGCGGCGTGGCTGCAGCCTGCATCGCAGCCGCTCTGTCTCCTTCCTCGTCTCCACCTCTCTCTCCTCTGCTCCTCCATCTGCTCATCTCCGCCTCTCACCTTGCCCCTTCTTTTTCCACCCCCTTGCTATTTCGCACTTTCAATTTTTTATTTTTTCTTCCATGGGGGTATCTCTCTCATTGGGAGGATCCTCGGTTTATTCGCCGATTATTCTGTCACCTTCACATAGACACAAGGCGGGCAGCTCAGAGGCATGGCACCCCACCCCGCACGCTCCCTCCTCGTTCCAGGGCCCCGTCGTATCAGGGGCTGCCTGAGTCTCCTGAAGCCCAGCGCCCCATTCGAGGCTATTCATCATTAACAGGGCGCTGTCATCACAAGCCTGCTGCCACGGAGGCGCCGGCCTGTGACATTTAGAGATATCAGTCTGAAATGGCAATTGCTGCTGGGTTACAGGGGACACTGCCCCCCCCCCCCCACTGCTCACTCCGCCCCCACCGGTGGGAGAAAACATAATCGAGTGCTACGCTTTCCATCACGTCGGCATCTCGTGATGGTCGGGGCCGTCGGCGTCACGTGGCCGGAGGCTATGACAAGTCCGAGCGCCTGCCTGATTCACTTGGCACCTCTAGTTTGATGGGATATCGGTATGCGCAGGGCACATGGCTCTTGGTGGGTAACAAGGTTAGCGGGACTGGGCGATGACTGTGCCCCTGCAGATATGGACCTGTGTGAGAGAGAGGAAATTAAAAAATGAAAGGATTCTCCCCCCACCTAACCCTGTAGAAGGGTGTTATAGTGGAGATATCAGTAATGGATAAATGGCTTAACCTGAATATTGACAGATTTATCGCTCAAAGCTGTAGCTTATTGTAGATCTCGATCTGAACCAAGGAGGTCTGAGTAGGAGATGTTCCTCCAGAACTGCCGCCTGCCTATCCGAAGCCCTCTTTTCTCCTGTGGAATTGTGGGAAGGGCAGCATCAGGATCATAAATTAGAAGGGACTCGCTTACTTTAATCAAAATTATATAGTATCCTAATGGTAAGTCTTCCTCCTCCTTCTAGAAGGGGGAGACATGTTTGGAATGAAACGACAACCCACACATGGTACAATTTTGGAAAATAGTCCCCTTTTTATTAGCTGTCGATTTTTCTCTGAAGGCACAAAGGACTTCATGTATTAATTCCAAGATATTTTCTTTTGAAGTAAACGCATTTCATGAGAGAATGTGCTGGGCTTGTTTTTTTTTCGGTGTGTGTTTTGATTAGCATCCCTCTGTGAGGAAGCTGACCGAATGTTTCCTTCGCTAATTAAGTTCAAAAATTCAAAAGTACAGAAAGTGTGAAAGACAAATTAATCAGAAATTGCCGGACTGAGTTTAAAAGCCGGCGCTCGCGAGCACAAAACAGACTGCGGCCAAACATGCAACTAAATTAACTAATTATAAGCTAATGACTAACTAACGATTTCTTTTACATGGGCCATTTTCACCCTCCCCCGTAAAATAATTAAACAGTTAGCAATGAAACAGCTAAAACTAATGCCAGTGATGCAGTTAATCCTTTACGGAGGCTTTAATAAATGTATAGGCAGTTTACACTGACTTGTCAGTATTCTGCAGCGCTCAGTAATTTGAGGAACCACCAGCTGTGAGGGCGAGCAGGTGCCCAGGTGTGTTAACAGGTGTGGCCTGGATTCTGTGTTTATCACACATTGTGTCGTAGGTCACTCTCAGATCACGTTTCCCTCAGATGTGCCTTATGTAAATGCATTGCGGCATTTAAGTATCTCACACATGACAAGACTTCCTAGAATTCTTTTTTTTTTTACTTTCTTGCTTTCCCCCAGAGTAAAATCTATTTTATTTCCTCTAGCATCTTTAAAATGGCTTGTTCCTATGGTTACAACTGCTGCAAACAGTATTTTTATTTTTACCCAGCACCAGAAATAGGTCATTAGTGTGAATAATCCTGTAGGTGTCACCCAGGCTGACATGGGGCCTACCTGTGACGGTACGGTGGGGTTCTCTGCCGTGTGCCCTCGGCGTTTACCTGTCAGGGAGACATGCTAATGGAACGGCGGTGTCCACATGCGGCCGAGCCTGCGAAATAAGCCTCTTTTGTCGGGGCGGCTCGTGTGTAGCACCTGTCACAAGGTCTCATTGTTCTCTCATGTCACCAGTCACTCTGCTTTCCGGCGTGCCTCCAGCTTTCCCATGGTGGTTGCTAAAACAGTACCCCTCCCTGTCAAGTTTCCCAAACGTTAACACTGCCAGCAGACCCACCCAAGCAGGTCCCCGGCTCTGTCATTTGACTGCTTGTCGGTCTGCCACCCCGCTGTCCACACCCCAACTGAGAGCTGTCTGTCTGTGTGACCGTCTGTCTGTCTATCTGTCTGATGTATTATTTATGATGAATCCTGCCAGTTGTCAGGCTTGTTTTGTTTTTTTTCCCCGTTGACTCGTCGTCCTGTTGTTCGCTAGCCAACAGTGCTGTGTCACATGACTAATGAGTAATGTGGACGCGTGCAAAGGAGGTGGGGGGGCAGGAGCAGATTGTTCACAATGTGTTCCCTCCCGTCCAGCCTACATGGAGCTGGCCCCCGTCACCATTGGCTACCTCCTTTCAGGCGTGCCGTATGCAGGTATGGCGCCCCCCGGAGGGGATATACTGAAGCGCCAAGTGCGGACCCTGAACCATGCTGCTGTATATTGCAGTGGATACACCTGTGTGTTGGGGGGAGGGGGAAGGGCAGGGGCAAGTGTCTCAACAAGTGTATCTGCATTGGTCTGACTGTGCTGTAGCCGTTTCCCATGTCTATGTGTTGCGTGTGATGCGTGTGTTGCTCTGTGCTGTGTTCAGTCTGGCTCACAGCTCCAAAATGTACCTTAAGGAATCCCACATCACGGCTGTTACGGTCGTTCTTTAACTATTAGCTATTACAATTAAGCCAGGGCGTGACGCACAGTGATTACCGTCTCCCTCGCCCACCTGCTGTTTCCCGCTACACTACGATTTCTCTGCTCACTGCATTGCTACAGAAATGAACAGAGAATTAATTTAGCAATGTGTTTTTTGACCAAATTGATTTACAGTTCCTCGATGTTCATTTTCTCGGAAGATGCTAACTAACAGAGCGCTTTTTTCCAGTTTGTTGGGATTTCCATTACGGCGACGTTTTAATTACAAAAGAGAGTAAATTGGTTACATGTGCATTAAAAAAATAGCTTTTCCCCTCTCAGCTCAGATTTAATTGTTTTATTGATTCAGTTTGATTTATTTTAATACATGTTTTTTTATGTATTTGTTTTAAATGACCTTCTGTTGCCGAAGCGCTTGTACATGTAAATTTGACTTTAGTCCTAATTCGCTATCAGTAATGAACAGAATGAAACGATCAGGCAGCTGTTACCTGTTGCTCTCACCATTTGGGCTTGATTTTTATTCTCTTAAAGTGACAAACATGAAGACAAGTAATGTTAACGTTCATGTAAAGCTCTGCACAATACCATATATTCATTTTGAGTACATGCCTGTATGTCTGATACATTCATAATAATGCCTTTACCTTTGTGTGTATGATGACCCGTGTACTCGTCTCCTTTTCTAATCTGCCTCATTTTTTGGTTTTGTCTTTCACAGAAGTCCCTTGCTGCAATACACATTTTAATTGCCGTTAGCTGTCACACTTGACTCCTGCGATAGTGCCTGAGACTACAAAGTAGACAGTCACCACTAAAAGGGCTATAAATAAAATTTACACTATATCATTTTTAAAAACATAAAAGTTGAAAATGGTTGTTTGCAAAATGGCTATCTGCAATAATATATTTACGTTTCTTGCTGCATAGACAGAATCTCTGCATTTTTTCCTTTCCTGTCTTTTTGACAGGAAAAAAATGCATAATTCCTTTTTATATTTAGGTCAGAAACCGGTGGCCCATTTACGCTAATCCGTACACAGACTGAAAGACGCTATTTGTGCAGTCAGCCGCCTGCAGATGTTTATATCCAGCCGCCGCCTTATGGAAATGGGTGTTTCGGGTTTAAGCACTAAGACTCAAAACAAAGGTTTCGCTTCCGAGTCGCTCCTGCCAAAACGATTTGAAAAGTAGAATAATTCTTTCAGGATTTCCAACTTGTGGCATCGCCGGGGAGATTTGGACAGCCGGTGGGTGGGTGGGGGCGGCCTCTCTGAATCACTCGATTTAAACAATGTCTGCATCCTCTTACCGTCTCCTCGGTGCAGAACGATAGCAACGGGATTCTCGTTCCTCCGCTCAGGTGGCGTCCTCCATCCGTCGCAGTTCTATTTATTGTGACCGGGGTAGTCTTTCACTGAGTTTCAAATGCATTCCCCTTCCAACTTTTATTTTAATATTTGAAAAAGCTTTAATGTGACATTCTTTTTTAATATATACGTCTGCGGGCAAAAAATGTTAATTATAGTTATTTGAATGTCCCTAGCTGGTTCCCTGGTTCTGTTCTATAAAGAAAAAGCATCTGTATAATTTGATGGTAGCCAGCTGGATAGCACTTGCCTTGATTATAACTTTTGTATCGTTCATAAATAAAAAAAAAGAAAGAAATGTGTTCGGACCACACTTTCTGGGGCTTTTTCTTTGTGACTTCTTGGGCTACACAGTTGTTCTCTAAAGCTCGTGTGGTACCGAATGAGGGAAATGGTAAGACCTGGTTGAAAGGTCTTTTTCTTTTCCTGTGGCACATCGAAATTTGGAGAGTAGCTATAGTGTATGGAACAGTTTTTTGAAGGACTGGATTGCTCAGAGGCAACTGAAAAGCAGTTTGCGTCCTCCTGGTCAGACAGGCCTTTCCATGCATATCTAGCGAAAGTAGAGGAACTGCATTAGCTTTGAGAGGATCTGACTATGAAAACTGGCAATGACTCGAGACGACAACTGGGAGAGTCTAAATGTGTGTTGGCAGCACACCCTGCTTTCTGTTCATAGAGTGTCTTTATGGACTGTGGTTCTTCTGGCCAGAGGCAGCTTACAGTCTTTAAAGAAATAACAGTGTTTTTAAATACTGCGATAAATACTGTGACCAGCGGGCTTTGCAAAGGGCTGGGGGATTGGTTTGCCTCTGTTTGCCTCCATGCTCCCCTGTCATGTAATTTCTTTTCCTGCACATTGAAGCTGCTGTACTCTGCCGTTGCTCTGCCTCCTGGTTTGGTTCGGTCCAGTCTGGCACCACTGTGATCTGGTTGTTACCACTTTCTCCACAGGGAACTTCACGCTGGCAGAGCTGGGCCTCTGTGAGGCAGCAGCGACGGCCCACCCGAGCCTGTACTGCTCGGACCTGGGCCCCGCGGCCCGCGGCTACTCGCCGAGCGTGGGCTCAGACGCCGACTCGGACCCAGAGGAGGCCATGTCCCCGGAGCGCGCTGTGGAACTGTGGGCTGGTCGAGCTGGCAAGTCTGGCCGTAGCTCCGGCCCGTCAAGCAGGGAGAACTCCGCTTTGACACTAACCGACTCAGACAATGAAGACAAGTCTGATGACGGATCAGGTAGGAGGTGCTGGCTTGAGGAAAAATAAACATCAACACAGAATAGTTTCAACCATACACTGCATATCACACAATCACAAGCGAAAGTACATCGTCACTCCTATTAGGCTTGAGTTTCCTAACTGCAGGGATCATTTTGGGCTCTGCAGTATTGCTGTCCTTATCAGAATCTGATTCATCTGAGGCTGTTTCTTCATTGTGTTTAGAGGTCTTAGGCTCACGTATACATTTTTCTTCATCTGAAACACTGTCAGCCTCGATTTGTCAACCAAAGACGGATGTTTAAACATTCACAGATTGGGATGCAGTCATGAAATGAGCCGAGTCAAAGTTGAATGTTGAATAGAAAATAGTTTGAAAATGTTGTTTTCTCAATTCCGGCCAGTCAGAGATCTTAAACACATTATGAATTTGCATCCTTTTATTAATGACTGATGGTTACATTACCATCCTATGACTGGTTAACATCCATCCATTCAGTACTATTGAGCACACATCCTATCAGGCTGATGAGGTTTGGTAATAGTGCAATTTAATGAAAAAGACAATATATTGTAATAAAAATCTTAATGGTCTTTTTGCAGCTGTATCATTTGTGAAAATCATTGAGATTGCAGTTCGGAACATGAGAGTTTGACATGCGAGTTATGAAAATTAATTCTGCTACATTTTAGATAAATCTTGACCTGTTCATTATAGAAAATATAAACTAATGAGCAGATATATCTTCATATTATTCATTAGCATGTTTGCTTGTTTAAAACCTTAAATTGTTACATAAAACCATTACAGATGTATATATGTATGCTTTTGTAGTATTTGTATAGATTTTCATGATATTCTTGAGATTGTAGATGAATCAAAAGCTACATATGCTTGTTATAAGCTCGAGTTACTGAGTTACTAAAAGTGACATTGAAATTCATACTATAATGAGATTAGTATTACTACTATCACCTTTTCTGCCCAGTCTGCATCAACTGAGAGTTCGCATTTCAAGGAAACCAAGCACCACCTGTAGTATATCTTAAGCACAACTCATACAGTTACCAAGTGCAATGTGATGTAAAACTTAAATACAATGTTGAGCATCACTGCCTGCTGTACTCCTGTGGGTAAGGGCACACCTGGTCAGCATGTCACCCCTCAAAGGCAAAGATGGTTTTCTTTTCAGTTTCGATGTGCATAATTGATGCATATCTGGCCTGTGTTAATTCTGACTTCAGAAAAGGTTCTAGTGTGAGACTTCATGTGCTACATCAGTATAAACCACAAAATGTAGTTCCCAAGAAACATGGAAAATTTTTAACGAATCAGAATTGGATCTCAGCACTTCGTTGCAAGGATCTATCAATACAGGATGACTGATGGTTAGTCATCTTCCGAGAAGACGACAGGCCTTATTTATAGATGGGATTGTGACTCAGTAGCTTTGGGGAGAGTCAATTTGACTCGTTCTGTAAACAATGACACAGTGTAGCAATGCTGGACGTGTAAGAACACAGACAGATGTGCTGTGTCAGAACGTTTTTCACATGATCAAGGAACACATTCATTGTATACAAATTTACATCAGAAGTGAACACTAAAAGTCGAATATTGTATAATTTGCCTTGCGGATTTCTTTCTGTGCATTTATTGCATTTTTTTCATTCATATCTTGAAATGAATGTATTGTCTTTTTGTCGGGTTTGAGTGTATATTCATATGTAAAAAACGTGTAGTCTTATCACGTAAAACAGATAAATATTGCATGAGTGTGCGTTTTTGATGATGTAATTATCTAGTGTAACACCATTTTTAATAGAAGTAGCTATTGTGAATGTAAAGTGTCTTCAGAAATGAAAGGCCAGTCGATTCGAGGTTAATTCAATAGGCTCTGTTAAGTAGGAATGGATTTGGTCAACCTTTAAAGGATTGGGGTTGCCTGCAACAGGCCGATGTTGATATGAAGGCTGCCTGCCAATGCCCTCATGTATTTCCCTTACTCTTCCTGTATATATAATGGGTATATCTCTCCCAGTATATAGAGAAGGTAGACAAACAATGCCATCAAATATATAAAGCGTTAGAATTTCCACACAAGTATGCCTATTGTTAAATCGGCAAATGTTTCCCTGTGCTTAGGATCAGGTTTAAATAGATAGGGAAGGTGATGGAGTTTGGAGGAGAAAGACAATGGAAAGACTAACGGCGGCCAGGTGTGCGCATCCTACGGTTCCACGCGTCGATCCATCCATCCATCCATCCTGCACAGAACTTATACAGTACAGGGTCAGGAGCAGCCCGGGGCCTAATGCGGGACGCAGAGGGCTTAAGGCTAGGGAACACTCTGGATGGGGTGTCAGTCCACCCTTTAACTCCATGATACCAGCACTGTTTAATTTTTCATTTAGAAGCAGACCTAGCAGCCTGGTAAGCCAGCTGCCATTTTCATCCAAAAAAAATGCCATGTAGAGAACACAGCACCGCAGACTCCTGGCAGCATGCCAGTCGCTCATCACGCTTGGAACCGGGCTCGTCACACACACTTGAAAACCCGGCACTACCAAAGACCCAGGTGATGGTCCGCCGTGCCATGTGACATGCCTCGACGAGTCGCTGCTCGCCATGTTGCACAAGACCCAATGAGTGCCTGTGCGACAGTGATGCAAAGAGAAATACTGTCCAGCTGTACAATTCTTTGCATCGCCGTACTGTCTACTTGTCCACTTTGTCCAATTGTACCATTCTGGCAGTACCAGAACCCAGTCCATCTCCTCACAGAAGGGTCTTTCAGACTTGCCGACGCTGACTCTGGGCATGTAGTCCACCACTGTTCAATAAATGACAATGCATTCAGACCTGTATAATGTTAGCATGCCCAAGGGGGTAGGGCAAGCATTTGACCTTGAACTTCCTGAGATTTTCTTTTTTTCCTCTCCTCTTTTGGCTTTTATTTAATTTCCATTTCTGCTGTTATTACCCTTAACCATTGTTGGTTGGTTAGTGACACTGTTGTTTGATTCTTTGTTGCCCCAAAGCACTAAACGATGTTGGGGTGGGCACTATATAAAGATAAATTGAACTGAATTACATTTGTGTTTACATTTTGTCTTATGGTGCAGCCCATATTATATTAGCGGCAATCTTTTCCCCTGACGGTTTAGTGAAGCGTCGACTGTTCATTCCTCCCTTTCCTCTCTTTCCTTAACCCTCGGTTTAATAAAGAACAATAAGTGCTTTGATCTGTCAGCTCCTGGGACAGTGTGTAGGTCAGTGCAGAGATGCCTTTATTAAGTGTGTTGGGCTGCCACAGGTTAAAGAATTGAAATAAAAACGGGGGAGAATTCGATCCGGTTCAAAGGGCCCTTGTTTACCCAAGAGAGAGACTCCCAGTCTTTGTGTCTTCAAACCAGCTGCATCAAGCTCTTGACTTCCTTCTGTACCACTAAATTTAAAAAAATGTCAGAACAATATTATATGCAGTTAAATTTTCTTTTTGTTTGTACCATCCATATGATTTGGAATCTGTCCTATAAGAAGCCATACTCCATTTGGCTTGGCTGTGTTTATCCGTACAATTAAAGCTGTACCCATCGAGCTGCCGTTCTGTCTGCTTGCGTATATATTCCTCTGTGCCTTCGGGTCCCGGATAGGCACCGAGTCGTGCTGTGCGCATAGATAAGAATAGTTTTTCTTTGAGAAGTACATTCCATCGTAGCAGAAATTCGTTCTCTTTCAGAAGTGTGGCACCATGCGGGGACAGGTGACACGGTAGCAGCAGGGCCTGAGAAGGAGGTGTGGAAGGATGAGGAAAAGGAATACACCGCATAAGGGGCTAGGATTAAAGCAAAAGCAGGTTCATTTGTCACAGCGCTTCCACACCGGTCCCGGCACAAGCTTCATCTTCTACCAAATAAAGGGCGGAATCTGCAGACTAAGAGATGTCTTCAAGGACGGCTTGGCGAGCACGGAGCGGATGCCGACACGCGTCACGCGCCGCGCCTTTGAGCAGACTGGGCATGTCTCTGCAAGCGGGAGATGAGGCAGAGTCACTGTCTGTGGTGCTGGACTCTCTCCTGCGGGTCTGCGTGCTCTCAGAGCCGTGCCGGACGTGCCACACATAATGGTCACGCATTAGTAGTGTTAAGAAAATAGCTTCCAGAGAGCAACAAGCATGTGATGGCAGAAGTACCCTGTCTGTCTCTTTCTGTCTGTCTTTGTCTGCCTGTCTGATCTTTGTCTGGCTATGTCTGTCTGTCTGTCTTTCTATCTGCCTGTCTTTTGGTCTGCCTGTCTGCCTATTTTTGTCTGTCTGCCTTTTTCTCTTTTCTTTCTTCTTGGATCAGCAGCCCACAGTATCATATGTAAATAAGCAATTTTTCCCCGAAAAACTGTGCTTTATCATGATGTGACATGGCTTTTTTTATTGCTTTGAACAAAACCCCTGTTTCACATACATCATATTATTATAATCTAATCTAAACGACCCTGGAATTATACTTTTTTTTGCTGGCTGATCCGTTTGCGCCCCAGCTTGAAAGTCCAGGTAATGCTGCTCTTACTGTGTCCTGGGGAACTCAATGTGAGCAAGCAGACCTCACATGCTATCGTCTCCTCTCTGCCCACGCCGGCTTCCCTGCATCCTAAGAGAATTCCCCTGGCGTGTCTCAAAAGGGCAGCCTGAAGAGCCAGTTTGCTGTAATTCAGATAAATATTGTTAGAGACATGGCAAAATATAGATTATTATTTTGCTTCACTATGAAGACAGATTAAAAGATCGGTTGATCAGTTCATGTTAGCGTTATCTTCTTTGACTTCGTGTCTGTCAGCAATCTCAAGTTATCTCAGAGTTGAATGGTTTCTCTCCTGCTAGAAATTTAGTGCAATAATATACAATGGATGTTATAAGCCTATGGAGAAAATTCATTCATTTAAACAATCCAAAAAAAATAAAAATAAATAAAATCAGTTTGTGGTTTGTAGTTCGTAGTGTTATTGGCCCATTGTGAAATAATCTGGGTGGTATAGGTGGATCTTTTAGCAAATTCCGATTATCTCAGAACAAGTTGCTAGGGTTAATTACACAGTCTAAGTGAAGATTTCTACTAATTAGGATTCCTTGTTTTTTCCCCTTAATAAAGAAAGAGAAAATTAGTGATGGGAAAAAGTAGATGTTGAAGCCCACCTTGGATGCCATTTAGCGTGGCCTGTCAATCAGTGCCCAGTAACACACCCGGGAAGCGGCGAGGTAACCAATGAGAGAAGGCCTGAGCCTGTCGGCGCCTGACGGAGCGAGGTAATCTCAGCCGCCGCTCGCTTCAAAGGCTCGTTTCTCCTGTCACCGCCGAGGAGGCCGCGCACCACGCGACGTTGATGAATTAAGGCCCAAATGCGCACTCTTCCTTTTACTGAGCTGAGTCACCCTGAAAGGCTTGCAAGGACAGGCCTTGCCCATACCACCCTTCATGCTTCTGTAACAGCCCCCCTCCCCATAAAAAACCTCTCCATATTTCCATACCCCCCTACAATCGCCCCCACCCTTAAGCCTCCTTCCCGTCCTTTGCCATGGTATTCCTCAGGCCTAAGCGAAATAGACCTTATTTTTTAAAAGCATGCAAGATAGAACATGTAGGATTCAGAGCCCCTGTCATCTCACACCCTAACCCTTGCAAACTAATAGTTGAGTAACACCCCCTTCCTCCCCCCCATTGTATTTTGTGGACTCTGGACAATTATTGACTTGATGGTTTGCATGCCTGCTTGTTATCTATCGGACGTTTTTGTTTCCCGCGGTCAATGACCTAAACTGCACCCCCTTAAAAGCCCTCCACGCTCCTCCTCCGACATCGTCCCTCACATCTCACGAAGTAAAAGCCGTCTGTGCCCTCATCTCGGCGTCACCACAGCACCGTGCTCGTTCGGCCCAGCATTTTGATACGTATGGGTCCCGCAAAAGCTCTGACGATCCAAACAGAGTTTTTTTTTTTTTTGAATCCCCCGTGTGATTAATAATGAAAACTCAGACCACACAAAAAAAACACGTCTTTCAAACGCCTTGTCCTGAGGGTAATTCTGGAGCCTAATCAAAATGTAACATCAAGGAGGCCCTTGTTCTCTGTACTTAGCCGAATTGTGTTTGTTAAGGATCGGTACACAAAGAGTTTGTGTAGATTGAATTAAATGTATGCACAGCGAGGCTCCATCAATAATGTATTCTCACCATAGGAACTAATTAAAGTGGGAATTGAATCAGAAGCCCGACGTGTCACAGTCCGTTTGCTGGCTTCCCCTCGTAACGGAGTGCAGTGGGGCGGGTGCGGCGGTGGGCATCTCTCGGGTTTGGGCGGTCCTCAGTCCTTCCGCCACACCTCATGACTCTTAATGAGGCTCAGTCCTAAGCGGAGGCCCCCAGACGACAGGCTGAACGATGGAGGCGCACACGCTTTGGTTTTTTTTTTTTTTTTTGGCGCGGAGCGTGACCGACTCTTTCTCTGCTTTTGTCTCCTCGCCTGTGGCTGGGTTTATTTGTATTTATTTATTTTAAAACCTCGCTGAGAGAGAAAGCTTCAGACGGGACACAGAAGAATAATAATGAGAGGATAATTGATGTTGGGGGGCGGGGGGTTGTGCTGAGCTAAAATGCTGTGTGTGTCTGTGTGGGTCATGTATGTATTACAGTGTCCCCACAGTGTGATAAAATCCCATTATTTTGACTTTGTGGGGACAATTTTTTGATCCCCATAGGAGGAAATTCAATTTTATAAAAATCTGCAGTCAAAAACTAAAAATGCCAAACGTCTTGTGTTTTGTTCGGTTATTTATGGATAAGGTTCGGCTTGGGTAGGGGTTGTCATTGTTGGGATTAGGGTTTTTCCCATAGAAAAGAATGGACAGTCCCCACAGAGATATGAATACAAATGTGTGTGTGTGGTTTTTTTGGGGTTGGGGGAATAATTTCTGGATGGGTGGGTTTTCCAGCTGAAGTGCTTTGTGCCAGTTGTGTCACAGATGTTATTTCATATCTGAGTACTTCAGGGAGGAAGGTAGGGATGCGTACAGGAAGTACAGAAGCACACGGCCCGTTGTGGGGAAGGGCTGTAGGTGAGAACACAGAGGGTGGCTAGTGGACCCTGACTGACAGAGCTGAGTGATGGGCGGCCTGCTGTCCTGCCTGGCGACTTCCCTCCAGCGACTCTCCGGCCCCGCTGCTTCTCCATGTGGCTGGCCAGGTTTCCGCACGCGTGCTCTGCCTGCGCCCGTCCATCAGTCCACAGCCGTACAGGAACCCGAAGAGCAGAGCAGAGCAGAGGAGAGGAGAAGTGGACCAGAATCTAGCAGAGACACATCAACCTGACACCCCGGGGTGTAAAACCAGCGTGCGACCAGGGGGGTGGCACCGCAGATCGCTCCTCTGATTGGTCATTGCTTACTGAGAAGTGGAGTCATGGTGACTGGGGGGAGGGGCTCCATCAATTAATGGACTGATTAGCAGTTGAAAAATGTCAAGGTTTACAGTCAGCCAAATAAAATTATATAGTAGTAAGTGTGAGTATAATTTAATCATGCAATTGTTCATATAATGGAAAACATGGAGATTTACTGCCAGGCTACAGGGCCCACACCATAGCTGGTGCAGGAGAATGAACTGCCCTTGTAAATTTACATGACAATCCCGAACTAGTAATGCATGCCATCACTCATGGCTCAGACTGATTAAAACGTGCATAAAGGTGAAATAAATGTGTGGCTGGACATTGATTTAAACAAATAGCCCAAAGGCTTGGCCCTCTGGCATTTCCCTCCCACAGCCCTATGTCACCGTTCCCTTTGTCCTTTTTAAACTCGGGAATTAATTTCACACACTCACACTTACACATAATGCACTCCTTCAATTACTTTTTAAGACTCTGAGAAGAGGCATTTTTTAATTCACACTTGTATATCTTGTATTCAGCTACACAGTGGTGAAATATGTTCCACGGACAGTGTAATAAATCATCCATGTTGTGTTTTGACTGGTATGACATAATACATTAATCCCTTAATTAAATGCTGGAAAGGTGGGTCAGTCTCCTGCTCACTGCCTCCTCCTCTGTCAAAGTGCATCAGCAGCAGGTTCATGTACAGTTTTTTTGGCCTGTGATAATTCCAGGAGACACTAATAGGGGACTTATGGTGTTTTTTTTCTTCTTTTTTTTTAAGAAATGAGACTGGCAGGCCGAAGATGATCCAGGGGTTAAGTAACCAATAGGATGCTGACTAAAATCTCCTGGGACGGAAACTGCCGTTGTACCCCTAAGCAATGTATGCAACTTGAATTGCTTCATTAAATATATATTGCTGAAAATAGGTAAAATATTAATACACGCATGCCTAACTGGACAAAAAAACTGTATTAAAAATAACAATATTCCTTACACAGAAGTGGCATGCACCGTGAAGGGACACTGGATGATGTTTGATGAGGGGCAGGAAGCTGCAACGTCAACAAGGAGATGAATTGCAGAAGTAATTAGCGATAAGCGCCAATGCAGAGTCGCAATTCTTTTGCCAGCAATCCCTCCACCCACCCCTTGCAAGTGACTTTCTTCTTCCTTGTCCAACACAAAAGCCCAGAGTCGTGCCCAACAAATCATCAGAGGTGGGGGGGTGGGGTGATAACAAATGTTGACATCGAGCTGAGGCTCGCCAGGAAAAGCAGGGCGGTCCAAATGCTCAAGAGGCGTGGGTTTAGGGAACTTCGGCCCAATCGAGTTAGCCAGCCGCAGCGGCCCGGCGCAAAGACCTCCGTGAGGTTATAACGAAATTAGACGACGATGACAAATAGCCGAGGAGAGCAACTCCGACACCCCGGAGCCACGAACGTTTAGCTCATTTAGCACGCACTCATTTGAAAGCCAGAGGCCCCTCACTCATGGCTGGGACATTCATTTCTTCCCCTCCGAGTGACAGGAGTTACACAGAAGTTAAGGGTGGTGGCTGCAAGCAAGATCCCCCCGCTAACACGTAGTTTCTCCCACCTCATGTGGGTCCAGGAAAGAGAAGCTGTGTTTTTCCTCTGTAGTAGCAGAAGCTCCATTGCAAGTCAGAATCGATGAACAGAGAGGAGCCAGGCTGGTGGAATAATGGTATCGGACATCGGCAGCTGGCGAAGGAAGTTGAGGAGTAAATACGTTTACTGGATTATATAACAGTTAGCCCATAAAGATGTGTCAGGATCACTGCTGGACCGAGTCAGATATTGCTGAGGCAAGCAGCAGATGTTTCACGTAAACATTTTCAGGGTCGGCCGTGATTTAGCCAAGCATGGACAGAAAAATAAAAGTTTGACAGCAGCACTGCTATGGTCCTGCAGGCCCCTTCGCAGCACTGCAGTCCTGCAGGCCCCTTCGCAGCACTGCAGTCCTGCAGGCCCCTTCGCCAGTTTCAGGAGTGCTGGCCATTGAAGGTTCCTACTACAGACTGGACACAGTTAACTTTTTCCTTCTAGTATCAGATTCCTTTTTGTACACGTGCATCGCGATGTAAACGTCCAGGGTGTCTCTTGCGTTGTTCCCTCTGGGCTCTGTACCAGTGTATGTGGGTGGATGGATGGATGGATGGAAGATGTATTGCTCCAGCTGTCTGGTAGACCACTATCAATTCTAAACACATTTTGATTGTTAGTTCTGTTTATTCGACACACCCAAAAGTCCTGGATAACTTGCTTCCATTGCTGGACTGAATGGTTCTGTTAGCACTACAATAAATTCATTTTTACTACTTTTACCATTAATTTGTTAACTGACCTAACAAATGCCAGGTTTTTAATTAGGTTATTACATTGGTATGTTGGGAAAAATTACTTTTCAGAGTAAGCAGATCTAATTGTAGCTGTGTTTTCTGCTCATGGTAGTCATTGTATTTCACAGACAGTCTATTGTGCATGATATTTCACTCTGTCACATCTGTTTGAAACCTGCGGTAAATGATTCAGGTTCTTCTGTAGGCTTCCATGTCGAAATAATGGAAAAAATGGAAACTTTGCTCCATTAATCATAACCCTGCCTCTGTCAGCTCACGACATTAATGGCTGGTCTAGGATGACAGTGAATAAGTGACAACTCGCACTGCATTTGATGTAAGCGACCGGTTATGACTGGTGCCCGTACTTTGCAAAGGTTTTACTTTAGCAATGACGACATAGTAAACCTAAATATGTCGTATTATGTTTGTTCGTGCATCTGTCTCGTTGCTTATTTTAATTACGAACCCCACATCTCAAATGCGGAGACGTTTACACTATCGGTTAGGGAAATACCTTAAAAAGCCCGAGTCTGGCATCCAGCTGGAAACCCGTTTGAAAACACGAGCCAAACCCTCCTAAAGCGGCCCTGATGCTGATCTTCCCGGCCGCCGCATAGACGCACGGTGGGATCCCAGCGGTAAAACGCCACCGGCATTTTAACGATGGCACCTCCCTACGCGCGCTGGGAGGGCATGCGGCATCCTAAAACGGCCTCACTACTCGGGGGTAAGTCATACTGCGATCAAGAAACAGAAAAGTCTAACTTTATAAAACTAATTTTATGGGGGGGAAACGCCTCTGGCCGTTGATTAACGTGTCAGTCACCATCGCCGTTAATTGAAACAAGTGCAGATTGTATCTGTGTCACCGCGGCCATTTTTGTCGTCATCTTTCAGCGGAAAGTGGCCGCCGTGCAGCGCCAGCACAAGCAATTAGACTTAACGGCGTTTTAATAGAGGGCGGGGAGCGGCCATCGCGCCGCGCTTTAAGTGGTTTTCACTTTCCAGCTGATTGCGGGCATTTCATTCCTTGTCCCAACACACACGCACACACAGTAGGAATCATCCATAATGATCCATTTTTTAATGTTGTCTATTCAAACGCAAAGTTAATACATGAAAGTATGCTAAAGTTTGAAGCTTTTTTCAAATGCAAATCTAGTCTCTCAAAACTCATGTAGTACTTTGTAAAATGCTATTTACAAACCGCGTATGTTACATTTTCTACAAAAATGAAAAGGATATGCGCTCGAGATATGCGTTACATTTTTAATCATGTTTAGAAATATTTAATAAATAAATAAAATATCTATTTTTTTGTTCCAGTTTTTGTTGACAAGTTTTCCCTGCCGTTGTTATTGTCATTTTTATTTAATTAATTGATATTATTACTGGTGCTGATGTGTGCGCGCGCGGCAGGTGCATGAGTCTCCCCGTGCTTCACTCCGCGGGAGCCGTAACGGTGACAGCTATTAGTGTCTATTTGCCATGTCGCCTGCGACAGTACAGAGGTAATTGAGAATTGATTCTGCAATAATGGCCTTTCCTGCGTTGCTTTGCATCAGTGCTGATGCTGCATGACTAATTTGCAAGACGGCAGTTTACCGCTTAATGATGTCTGCGCACGTTAGTTACACAGCGGAGGGATGGCGGACAGGAACAAACTTTGAGTTTGGGGCTTTGAAATTCCCAGCGTGGAGCAGGCGTTTATCAGCGCGACCCCGCCGCTCTTATTAGAAAGTCCTGCTAAATGCAGAAGACGTCTTGCTGCTCTACCTGGTTACTCTTCTGCAACGTCTGCTACGTGGTGCAGCACCTCCACGACCTTCGGCGTGCCCTGAGAACATGGAGCACCGCCGTCATGGCGGACTCAGTGACGGACGCCTTTTCACGGGTCGGGCTGCTCCCTGTCCGCCTTTGATCCTAACGCTGCAAAGTCGCGCGGCCCCGCCCACTCCATCACCGCACTGTGTCGCATTTAAAGTTTGTGTATTTACCACGGCTCGTCGCTGCTCGCCTGGGTCCCCCTCCTGCCATGTCCTGACCATTTCATATCGTTTTTTTTTTTTAAAAAAATATTCCTATTTTCAATCCTTCATCCCCGGCCTTCGGACTCCGAGGCTTGACCTTTTACCGCTTTTAGCGCTAACACGGTGCATAAAATCAGCACGGAGGGGGACCCCCATGCGGGGCTGCTACAGGAGGAGAGTTTGCTTTGGAAATTGCTCCCATGGAGGGGTATCCGTACTGTAGCATCGCAGCTCAGGAGACACACTGACAAGCAATTTCGCGGAGGCTCGGGGTGACGTGCAAACAAACAGTGGATTTAAAGTGCACACACTGACACATGCCGTGTCAGCGAGATCTTAGGGAGTGGGGGGTGAACGGTGCGCTGTTCTTATGAATTCTGTGTTCTCATTTAAAGATATAAGCCTCTGGCGTGACTCACCACAGGAGATTAGGCTGGGCTGCCTGTTCCTGACTGATCTTCCTGGACGCGTTAAACCCCCCTCGCGGCAGTCCCAGCTGCTACACGCTGATGGAGCTGTTCCCGCCATCGCAGGTCCACTGGTCTCCACCCCCCTTTAGGACTTGATGTGCCCAGTCATTGTGTTTGATTGGTTAAAAATAGGGTCCAGCACCTGTTTGACGTGTATTCTGGCAGTAACTGGCAGCATAGTAATATTTACAGTAATATCCGTCAGGTGGCTAACACGACACAGTCCTCATCCATTTGTGTGCTTGTGCGTTCATCAGTCTCTTTTGGTTAAATCTTTCTTTCTTTCTTTCTTTCTTGCTTGCTTTCTCACTCTCCCTCTCCTTCCCTCGCGAACATGAAGCATATGATGGTGACCCATACAGTGACCTCTTTATCAACAAGTGTTCTCAGTTTAACCCTTACCGTGCCGCATCCTCACGCTCTTCCAATGTGTGCAAGTTGTGTTTCCACCCCTGTGCTGAGCTGGAAGAAAGCGTGCAGATCCTTGCCTATACTGTTTTTCTCCTGTCACGGTTTACGTGCCAAATCAGAACAAACCCTGAGGCTTTTGGCCCTGCTCCGCACCTGAGATTGCTTTCTGCAGGGTCTTTTGAAAGCCTAATCACGTACAGTATAATTCAGTACCTCTCCACATCCTGTTTCTCTAAAAACTATCCAAGGTGTGTACTTCTCTTTTTCTCATGGGACCTGGAGCCGTCCATCCCCAGTGGAGAGGGTTTCCGCTCGGCGTTCCGCTGACGCTAAGATTCTGCGCCGGTGCCTCTCTGAGCCTGGCAGGTGTCAAACATGCAGTGCCGCGCATGTGTGGTGACCAGAGATACAAGGTATTAGAGACATTAAAAGTCCCGTGCTTTTGAGCTGCAGATAAGTCCGGGGAGCGGCCTGTTTACAGTTCATTTACCTAATACCTGTAAATCTGAATTTAACGACGTGTCAATGGCCGCTGGTACAACAGAGGCTAACGGAGCAGGAGAATTGCACTGAGTGCAGGTTTCTTGTTTGTCAAGCTAAAATAAGTTTTATTATTATGTAATTGTACTTGAGGACTCCATGTTTTTGCTACCACTGCTTTGTGTTTTCATCGCACCATGGATTGCTCTTCTCTTGAGCAGAGGGCATAAATAGAAACCAAATTTGAATGTTTTTAGGATTAAAGAAAGAAAGCAATTTCTGGTGTAAATAAGGAAATATGCACGTCAGTGTGCTGGAAACAGACGTGTCCCCCTGCTGTTTTTACTGTTGCTTTGGAAACCAGCATCCTTCTCGTTCTTCACCCACAGCTTGTCAAAATGCTTTTGGGTTCCTGGTTACAGTGGAATACCAAGCAGAACTAAATGGGCCCCAGCTTTCCCCCGTCATTTTGCATCCTGTTTCCGGCCCCAGCACATGCATTCACTGGCCCGCCATCCACAAGGTGCTCTCTGAGTGTCGGTCTACAGCCTGGAGTGCCGGACTCGAGCCGACTTGAGCTAAATGATGTTTTCTCCGTCCGGCTTATTGTCTCGCTGTGTTTCCCCTACTTTCGTTGATCTCTGGTAATTCTCCCGGAAAGATTGCATCACTCGCGTAAAGGAGTCGGCCAGCATCTTTGTACTGTAAGATGAAAGACCCCCAGAGCTTATACACTGATACCGTGAAAAGGGGTAATCCGTGTGGATTACCGCATGTCTGCCTTGTTTCAAGAGCTGCTACTCCATGAGCGTCATTGCGCCTGGCTCGGCGCTGACCCACTTCTCAGAGAGCAGCTTAGAGACGCACGGCACCCAGCCCCGTGGCCCAGTGCTGACTTACTCTCTGAGTACATGTCTAAACATCCAGGTTAAGTATGTAGGGACCACTGATGCTAAATAATGCAATTGACTTAATTAAAATGCTCTCCTGCCGCTGCTATGAATAGCCTCACTGAATAGTTTCTTTCAATGGCCCAAGATCTGGTGATGGAAAATGATAAAAAAAATTGTCTTTATACTGAAGACTACCCAGTAATCCTTCCCAGAATAGCCATCCCTCTTTACATTCCCCAAGAAGCCTTGTTTACAGCCATGCAGAAGCGCTGCTAAAATGATTAATAAGAAAACTCAAACTCTGAGGTTCGCATAGGATCCATGCGGCTCTTCAAACATGCATTATTATATTCTGTCAGGGTAGATTTTCAGCTGAATGCTGTGGGTATCTTTGCCAGAGCGTCTCAGGGCGGCCGACCAGACCGCAGTGGACAGCACTCGTGCGATGAAGGGAGGACTTATCGGGGAAAAGGTTCTTCCATTCAGCACGTCATGATTTTCCTGAGTTCAAAGGGTCCCTGGGTCAAAAAGGGAGGGGCATGCATTTCACTTCCGTAACCAATCACGGTCTTCATCGTATGACATCACCACATTCCCATAATCCACCCCAAGGTGCCTTTGTAAAGCAGCCATTTTATTGTGTCTGCCTTTTGTCACAAACCATTCGAGTATGCTTAGCTGCAAAGGCTGTACAGAGCAATGTA
>JAODKC010000051.1:5943958-5965025 GCA_026777985.1 Mormyrops attenuatus | reverse complement strand
CGCGCGCCGCCGCCCCCCCCCCCCCCCCCCCCCACGGGGTTTCATGAACCCTGCAGCCAAGGGCCACTCACAGAAACCTAATTAGAAAAGGATAGAATTAAAGAACACAAGGAATTCCATTATTGTTTTAAATGGGTGACAATTTATAATTTGCAGGTTCTGAATTACTGTGTTCTTTTTCCCTCCTTGGCACCGTCTCGTCATACTGTAAGTGGGGGGAGATCAATGGTGTAAGGCATGTGGAAGAGCCCCCATAAAGTGGGGAGAGGGGAGAGGCAAGCGCATGCACATGTGCATGCATACACGCACGCATGTACATGCACAAACAGGCATGCACACGTGCGCATGCTCGCACACGCATATGCATGCACACATGTGTGCACACACGCATGCATACACACATATGCGCGCACAAACGCATGCACCGGCAGCCTGTCAGTTAGCGGGTTCACCAGAAACGACCCTCCTGTATAGGAGGGAGAGGGGGATTTTATTGACTTGTGTACGCTGTGCTAAGCAGAGCTGACTGGGTGGGTGTTCTATCAGGGCCTGCCACCCCCCACCCCATCCATCCACCCCTCTCTCTGCATCCTGGGGAGATGGGGGCCTCTAGTGAGGAATGGGCAGTAATCCAATGGGTCAGAACCCGCATCATCCATGTGCTAAGCAACGAGCGTCAGTGGGTGGCTACTGACATTTTTACTGGTTAATTAAGATTTAAACCATTCTCCTCACATTCCGTTCTTTAAATGATCCCAAATATGCAGAATTTTATTAAGAATTGCGGTCGTCTGAAGCTGAGGGTTACTATCAGTGCAGGGGTGATAGATTTTAAGATTAGCGGGTGTGAACTGAGTGAACAGATGTAGATGTGTGAATCTGTCCGTCCCTAAATTGGCTCGCCTCGCCTCGCCTCGCCTCGCTGTAATGACATCCTCCATAGCTACAGCGTGTCCCTGCTTGTTGCCTCGGGCACTAGCCCCCTCTGATGGACGTTGGTGGTACTGACCTCACAGGCGCCAACATGAACATGCCAGGTTTACACTGCCGATATTTCATTTATCTCTATTGTGTCACATAGCAACAAGTCGCAACAAGTTTGAAGATTATTCAGTTAATGTTTAAAAATTCGGGAAACATTAAACAGCATCAGAAAGCATTATTTATTACAATTAGTTTGTTTTTAAGGTTTATTATCAAGACTTTTTATACTCATGTATATAGTACAGTGTAATTCTCATGTGTCTCCTTCAAACTGTAGTGTCAAATTAATATAAAACAAAAAGATTAAAATATTAATGGACAAAATCATACCGAAATTTCAATTTGTCTTCAACGGCTGTATGTCCGTGTGTGATTCCGTATTTGTGAGACATCTGTGTGGTTTATAGTTATAAAACACGGAGGACAAAGAGTGCGTTTGGGGGGGGAGGGGGGGGCAGATAATGAAATCATTACATCACCAGATGTGTTACTTCACAGTCTGAGCGAGATCGACTTCCAATTAAAAAAGATATAAAGACTGGGGAAAAACAGTCAATTACACTTTTAATTGTAAGGAAAGATAATAGTCATAAGCATATCACATTTTTCCTTGGGAGAGGAGAGAGACAGCAATCACTGAGGGAGCACTTCATTTCCTCACCCAGAACTGCTCTCGCCTTCAAGGTAAAACCCAATTGAAGTCCTTTCATCTGCTACTTTGTAAGAGATACCTAATATCTTCTTCCTTAATTTTCTGCTCCTATTAACGTGAATGCATTTGGATGCATGTCTTAGCTTATAAATAACATATAAGCAATTCATGAATGGTGACCATTCATAAAGCCTGTTTATTGTGACTGATCTATTTATTGACTTGTTTGCTTATTCGCTGATGTCGTTAATGTTTTTTTTTCTAAGTTGTGGGCTGTGCCTAGTGACTCGTTGACCAATCTGACAGCTGTAATCATATTTTCAGGTTTCCCCGGCAGCGGAGCAGCGCGTATTCAACCTGCTCGGAATGAAACGATCAGTTGATCAAAGTAATAATAAAATAGTCGCGCATGTGTGCATCAGCGGGGACGTAGCTAAGTTTAATTGAACAGAAAAGCGAGATTCGCAGCAGGTGACGCCGCCACTAGGTTGATTAAACACAATCCGTTTATGAGGCCGGGCCGCAGCTGTTTGCGAGGTCGGCATGGTGACGAGAGGAGGCGGGTGGGTACCAAACTGCAGAGGAGTGTTACCGCAATCCCTCCTCTCATTGAAGGCGGCCAGTTGTAATTAGGAGGCTTCAATGTCAGTAGAAACTCCACCACCTCTGAAGCACAATCCAAGACTCTTCTATGTTTTTTTCCATTTGTATGAATTCTCCCCTAATTGTGGTTTATAGTTCTGCAGCATTATTTTGCCCTTGAATCACGTTCAGAGACAGAACATTACAGATGGACACCAGCAATGTTTCAGAGAAAACGTTTTATTCTCAGATTTTTCCCAAGAAGGGAGAAAATCCAGATAACAGTCGATGTAAATCAGATCTTTATTAGTCAATTGATCCAGTGGGAGAATGAGGAAGGACATTTAATCAAACGCTGTTCTCTCCCTGGAATTAACTGATTAAAAGGTATTTATTTGACTGGTTTAGGCTTCTTTCGGTGATGGATAGTGTCTCTTTTGGCAAACGGGGCTGCATGTTTGCTGTGATTTGAGGTTCTGCTGTGCTCACCACACTCACTGCCACACCGCCCGTTGTCCCGCTAAACGAGTATCCGTCTCCGGCAGACGGCGGCGAGCCACACGGAGCTCGGCGAGCGCAGCCTTCGGTCGCTGCCTTCGCCGCCGCTCTTTGACCGAAATGTCGGCTTCGAAATTACCGCTGTGTTTCTCGCCGGAAGTAAGGGGCCCGGCTCTCCAGAAGTTAAGCAGGCAGAAGTTTGAAATAGGCAGCTTGTATCCCAAAAGCTTGCAGTCTCTATTCCCACCTGCCGCCGTGAATTTTCTCGTGAATATGAATTGTGACACTAGAGTAAATTACTCACTGACTCCTGTTACCCTGGGAAATATGCTCCATTGGCTGTTGCTGCTTATGCGGGAGGCATGAGGTCGAGGAGCTGATGTGAGATTGTGGTGTTTTGCTCAGACAGATATATATATGGAGGGATAGGTGGTGAGGGTGGTTTTTTCATTACTCTGCTGTTCTGTGTACAAGATACAGTTTGTAAAGTGGCATCAGGGACGGTTCCTGCCCTGTTATTTTTGGCATGTTCTTTTTAAGCGAGTCCTTCTGAGTCATCATGTGAGACGTGGTGTGGTGGAACTCGTCAGCTTAACCGGCAAGCGGGAGACACGCCGTGCTTTGCTGGGCGGTTGCGCCCCCCCGTTCTGGCTCCGCGACTCCATGTGCTGTTTATCCTTCTCTGATGAAGCGCTCCCCTTGTGATCTCCCTCACCCACCGGCATGGGGCATAAGGGGGTCGAGTCGAAAAGCACACCAGGCAGGCCGTCATACTCGCCCTGTAGAAGGCGCCCTGGCCCAAAGGCACCGGCACATCGTGACGCCAAGCAGACGGGGCTTTCCGGCCACCCTCTCTGCAAGCGGGCGTGCCTGCCTGTGCGTGACATCCAGCAATGCGATTTCTTTTTCGCACCGCAGTCACCCTGCTAGTGGAGGAATGAATGAAGGCGAGTGGCCGTCATCCCTCAGTCTCTGAGCCAGGGCTTTTCTGAGCGATTAAACTGGAAATGGGCTGTATATTATGAAAATGAGTAGTTACTCTGCGAGCGTCTTCATGCACTCGCCTGTGTGCCTGCCAGTACGTCATATACCGATGCCGCGCTGCCGTGCATGCAGATTAATCGGGTGCGCGGTGGCTGTGACGGGCCGGTGTTGTGGGGAACGGCTCCCGGGTCACACCGGAGTGGACCGGCTGGCTGCTCTGCCATCTCACGGGCATGATTTCCCTCTGTGCCCCCCCCGGTTCTCCATCTCCTCTGCCCCCGTCGCTCCTCACACTCCCACTCTCCATGCCTCTTCCTGTCGGTGGCGTGTTGAGCAATAATGCAGCATAACACAGGAACAGGTGAGAAAACAGGTGAGAATTACATCCTGCTGGGAATTCAGGCTAGGTTGGGAGTCTGCACACAAATCCCCCTCTTAGTGAAGCAGAGTTCTTCAGCTTTTTTTTATATTTTCACCTCGGCCAATCACAGTCTAGATTTTCTTGAAGTGATCCGCCATCAGGTGCTGTACTTAGCGTCGCAAAGTTTGCCGATTTAATTTCCTGTAGATCCCCTTACTTCATCTGCTGTTGTACCTCTGAGTTGTAATTCAATCTCCTTCGTCTGTTTTTAGATTGGCACAATTGCGAAAGCATCGAAGCGCAGTGAAGCGTCTGACGGGTCTCCTGGATAATGCCCAAGTGCCTGGTCACATGATATGCCGTAGGGGTTCCTGGGAATGCAGGATGACAAAAGGGGCAGTGAAGTGGGCTAGATTTAGTATAAGGAGCTGAGAAGGTTAGGGATATGCCCATGTCCAGAAGGGCTTGGGTTCAAATCCCACGGTTGGCATTGTAATCATAACGTCGTCGTTGGGCGCTTGATCAAGCCCCTTAATGGCAGCTGTTCTGGGGATGCTCTCTGACCCCAAGACCAGCATGTCACTTATGCACAAAACCTTATGCTAAATATGCAAATGTATAGTAATTGGAGGTAAGCAGAGGGCAGGGCACGCCTGTGACCCTTTATCCACGCACGACACATGCAAGCCCTGTCCATCACTGCGGCGGCGTTTCTGTGAGCCGGGCCTCAGCTACACACGCGCGTTGGTCTCCCTGCCCATGTGATCTCGGTAAAGCGGGGTGGCGGTCGCCCCAGCCCAGTCACGGCTGCCACACCCAAAGATTGTGCGTCTTAATTTACTTTTTGCGCCGGCATAACAGATGGCGTTTGGGTTTTTATTTCGCTAGGCAGGCTGGCTTTTTGCCCTTTTTTACAGGCCATGCAGAGGCAGCAGTGTTAGGTTTTTTTGCTTTTTGTATTTCATTCCTGCTCTTTTTAGTGTTACAGGGGTCAGATTATCTTAAATTTAAAAACAGCTATATTAACACATAAAACAATCAAAAGACAATCTTTGCTGTTTAGCGTCTTGCTCAGCTACAGTACTGATATATATTTTATTAGCCAGTTCAGCTGGTTACATCGCGGGTGCAACAGAAGTTCCCCGTTTGGGCCATTTGGGGAGGCGTCCCAGCCTTTGTCCTACTTTCACCGTGTCTGTCCTTCCGCGTCTTAGCGGGGAATCGGGCTCCTGTGCTCCTCTGATGTCTCATTGGCCAGTGTAGACAGCACTTAAAAATAGTCACCCCAGGGGTGTGCGGGAGTAACACGTAGAGGAGGTGCGCCGGCCGGGTGGAGGGGTGCTCAGACGCTCACGGAGGAGCATGCGGAGGGGCGTGTCGTGGCGGGGCTGACCTTCATAAGGGACTCCCCTCTCAAATATGTTATGATACCAATCTGCGGGGCTCTCCTGCTATCAGTCATCTTCGCAGCTCTGTTATTACCGTCATATGTAATTCAGTAGCAGCCGGTTAGCGCACAGTGATACACTCTCCGTTCAACAGCTTGCACCCATTGCGAGTGTGTGTGTGTGTCTTATGCCCACATTACATTGTGGGGATCAGTCCCCCACAGTGTGATAAAAGCCTGTTATTTTGATGTTGTGGGGACCATTTTTCAGCTTGAATCCAGTTAAAAAACTAAAAATGGCAAAACTATCATTGTTTGTTTGGTTACTTATGGTTAAGGTTAGGGCTAGGTAGGGGTTAAGGTCATCATGTTGGGATTTGAGTTTACCCCATAGAAATGAATGGAGAGTCCCCACAAAGATATACTTATAAGCGTGTGTGTGTGTGTGTGTGTGTGTGTGTGTGTGTGTGTGTGTGTGTGTGTGTGTGTGTGTGTGTGTGTGTGTGTGTGCCTTCCTGCCAGCTGATAAGAATCGTGTCAAGCCATGCATAAACCACATCAAATACACCTTGCAGAAACACCCCTGGGAAAAAGGGTCCCTCTTATTTTTTAACTAGTCATCTTCTTTATTAATTAATTTAAAGTGCAACAAGTCTTAATTTGTTATCAATTTTTATGTTTTTGGGGGATGGTGTTATATGTCTGCATAGTCTACTAAGGTATCAGTATGAGGACATATTGTATTTTGTATTTTAATCTGTGCTCTGCATACTTGCAGCCCTATGTACAAGAATTTCTCCCTGTGATCAACAAGAAAAACAGGCAAAGACAGGCAGGCAGACAGACAGACTGAAAGACAGTGAAAGACAGTTTGGCAGACAGGTAAGCAGACAGACAGAAAAACAGGCAGACAGACAGGCAGGCATGAAGACAGACAGAAAGACAGGCAGGCATGCAGACAGACAGAAAGACAGGCAGGCATGCAAGCAGACAGAAAGACAGCAGACAGACAGGCAGGTATGCAGACAGACAGGCAGACAGGCAGGCATGCAGACAGATAGAAAGGCAGACAGACAGGCAGGCATGCAAACAGACAGAAAGACAGGCAGGCATGCAGACAGAGAGAAAGACAGGCAGACAGGCATGCAGACAGACAGGCAGGCATGCAGACAGACAGAAAGACAGGCAGGCATGCAAACAGACAGAAAGACAGGCAGACAGACAGGCAGGTATGCAGACAGGCAGACAGACAGGCAGGCATGCAGACAGACAGCTGTGCGGGGGTGGGAGGCCGGGGGGGGGGTCCTTTCTCGGCTGCAATTAGTCACAGTTCCAGCGGCCGAGGTGTCCCCAGGTAGCGCTGCAGAGCCCATATCACCCAGGAGCTCGGTGCTGTGCTGGAAAGAGTGACCAAACCAGACCAGACTGCCAGCGAAATGGCCAGACAGGCTGGTGTGCAGTTAGAAGGAGCTTATGTGGGACTGCTGTAACACACACACACACACACACACACACACGGGGTGGGGGAGAGAGGGAGCCACAGAGGCGGAGCCAGGCGGCCTGAACTGCCGCTTAACGAGCGTGTGCATCTGCACCCCACCACCGAGGAGGGCGTCCCAGTACCAAGCGCTTTCTTTTTAGCAACACGGGTGCGAGGATTAGAGGTTTAGCAAGTAATCCTGCCAGCAGATTCCCCTCCCTGGGATGGAGGACAGGATGGAAAGATGAAAAGACAGGCAGGCTTTAAAATATACTTAAAAATGTCTCATTTGCGGGCTGTTTTCTGAGATTATGAGTCTCATTACTCACACACACACACACACACACACACACACACACTTACAATCAGAAAAACACACACTTGTGCACACACACAGACAAACATAGATACACACACACAAACACTGCTCGGAAACACTCACCTGACCGTCCTCTCTGATCACCACAGTTGTGTTCTCCTACATACTAATTTCCTTCTGCTCTAGTGGGTTTGGAGGCCTGTCCCTCGTGTCAACACCAGATGTTCAGGGTGTGGAACTGCCTCTGTTCAGGGAACGCCAGACCCGGATGCGGGGCCACTCGTGTGTCTGAAGCGGGTCGGGTCCCCGCTCCGATAATCTCTGAGTGATATACCCCCCCACCCCTCTCCGGTATCTGACAGACTCCCGTCTGTAGGACACCATTGCTGTAAAAGCCCTCGTTCCGAATTTCTCGTCAGGATGCTCGTCGTTCCAAATCCCCATTTCCCGGAGCGTCTGGAGGTCACCCCGGTGAATAGAACAGGCCGAGTGTTTTTTTTTTTTAACAGACTAATTACGACTGACCTTTGGCCCCTGTGCTGGGATGGAGCTGGGCGGTACAGAGCACCAGCTTCTTGGGCATAATCCACCACGGTCACATGGGGTGTGTAAAAAAGGATTAGGGGCAATTTGTGTGTGTGTGCATCAGTTTTTTTTGAGAAAGACCCTACTGCTGGCCCTGTTCCCCTGCATGGCGCTGGCACCCCGCTGGCTCCAGGATAGACTCGATCCAGCACCCCCCCTGGGCAGCGAACGGGCTCACGGGCGGGGCCATTCTCTCCTTTCCCCCTCCCGATTGTTCGGACGAGCGGTTAGCCCTAATCCACCAGGACTGGCTAATACAATAACAAGCAATATTTGATATGCTGCTGTAGAAACTTCTTATCCCAGTCTGATCATGGCTTAACAGTGTCCTGCCAGCTGGGTGCTTCTGGCGCCGCGGGAAGGCGGTCTGCTTGCCTGGAAGCCCCCTCCCCGATCACTTTGCCTGTTTAGCAGGATCTGCTCCACGTCACAGGGATCCAGCAGGGGGCGCTATCGATCCTCAGTGGCTCTAATTACGTGCGCGGGGCTGGACGTCATGCCGTGTCTGGTAGGGGATCATAGGCAGGCGCGGCCCAGTGCTGTGGGGGCGGAGTGGGGGTGGCATTAATTACCCCTGTTCTGCACAGGTGTGACAGGATGCGGGATGATGCCAGGGCTCGGGAGGAGGGCGGGAGGATGGAAACAGGAAGGAGAAGCCCGGTTTCTGGATTAGAGTAATACGTCTACGCCTGCGTGTGCAGGTTAGGGGCGCTCTCGCACCTGAGGCAAACGTCCAGGAATTAAAATCTCGGGCACCTTCTCGCTCCACGGTGTCTGCAGAGCCAGGTACGTAATACCAGGCGCAGGCAAATTAGCCAGATAAACAATCAGTTCTGCTACAGCTACACCCCTAATGCAATATACAGGAAGACAAAGGGGTACATTACTCCCAATTAAAGCACTTTACCTGCACAATACACAGTGCGATACAGCATTTTAATTACCTGTGAATTTGGAGGTAATCTGGAAACAGCTGGCGAAAAAATCAGCAAGTACACCGAGCCAGGGACTATTTAACACGTGTTAAAAATCCAGAGTAAATACAATCGCCGATTTCGACGTGCGGTTCCGAGGTATTCAGCAGTCATTTCTGCAGGCACTTCCAGCGCCAGAAGCCTGGGGAGGTGTGGGGTGTAGCTGTAACCTGGAGGTGTAGCGTCTGTAGGTGTAGGTGGCGCTTTATTACATGGCAATGAGAAAATGGCCACACGCTCACAGCTGAGCATTAACCTGCGATTTTCTGAATGCTGCACATTGGGGACACTTACGCGGCAGGAGACGGAGACGAGGCTGGGCGCAGCGACAGAAATGTCCCGCAGGGCGGAGCCTACCGTCCACAGCCAGCAAGAGGGGGCCGAGGAGACAACGGGAGGAAGCCTACGAGCTTCCTTGAGTGCGAGGTTTGCTCGTTCACAGGTGTCCTGCCGGGCGGAGAAGGGTCCACACCTTCTCAGCTTGAAGCTCTGGGCGTCTCCGGGACACCTGTGTCATGGGGGGGAGGGGGGGGGGTTCTCTGGGATATCAGCCATCCTCTCAGATGTAAAAAAGGCCCCTTTTATTTAACAGCTATTTAATTTATCCAAAGATACATAATTTTTTGAGAAAATAGGGTCAGACAGTCCCTAGAGAAATTGTGGGTTATGCACCCCTCAATGGTGACATCACTATATTGACCACAGGATTTGAACCGACGACTTTCTAATCACAGGCGCGGTAACATAACCCAATGAGCCACACACCACCCTCCGCCTTCAAAGGCGTTCCCACCTTCCCCACAAAAATTGTCGTGTCAGATGGCAACATGCAGTCCTTATGAGATCACTCAGCCCAGATCATCCCCCCCGCCCCACCTCGCACTGAAGACCAGGGGACGAGGTGCATGGCCTGATTCGAGACTTTGCCAGTATAAAGGAAGCTGAGTGTTCATTCATCACCGTAATTGTACGCATGTTAGCAGGGCAAGTGTTTTCACGTTTAATGATATACATGCTGCGTAACAATGAAAACAATGCATCTCGTTTTGTTTGAAACTCTGTTAATGAGGAGTGATAAATGTGAAATATGCTGCTCCTTCCTTCCGTTTGACGCGGATGCCTTTTTTCATTCTTTTTGTTTTTTTTTTTTCTTGTTCATTGTGCAGCAGGGACCGATATTGTTTCAGCCATAGCCAATTAGCTCACGGTTTGAGGTAGGGGGTGGGGGGGGTCGTTTCACCGTCTGCCGCCTGGGCCCCATGCGGAGGCTGCGGAAAGCCGCGCCGTTAAGGTGCCGGGGGGGACGACCTCCATGGCAACGGGGCAGTGTGGTGTTTTGATAAAGAGTGCAGGTCCCAGTGCACAGGCCCGCCTCGAACCACGGCCTGCCAGGCAGACTAGAATAAGAGTTACTGCAATGCACAGGCCTGCCTCGAACCATGGCCTGCCAGGCAAACTGGAATAAGAGTTACCGCAGTGCACTGGCCTGCCTTGAACCACGGCCTGCAAGGCAGATAGGAATAAGAGTCACTGCAGTGCACACGCCCGCCTCAAACCACGGCCTGCCAGGCAAACTGGAATAAGAGTCACTGCAGTGCACACGCCCGCCCCAAACCACGGCCTGCCAGGCAAACTGGTATAAGAGTTACTGCAGTACACATGCCCGCCTCGAACCACGGCTTGAGTCTGAGCCAGACACCCCACCCATCAACCTTGGGATTTGAATGAGCAACCTTCTGATCAGAGGCTCAGCATCCCAACCCATTGCCCTGCCTGCGAGAGGAAGTTCCGGAAAATCAATGCTAATTTCAGTCCGTCTCATTTTCATAGCTGCTAAGCATGGGCGTGGTTAGTCTGGGGCATGTACCGAGATGTGTGTGACAGGAAGGGGTGCCAGTCCATCAAGGGGCACACAGTCACACGCCAAAGGTGGCTCAGACTCCAGTTCACCTCAGCCACATGCTTTCAGATCGTGGGAGGAAGCAGGAGTATTGAAGAAAGCCACATGGGCTTACGCAGAGCCGGGGGCGGGAATCAAACCCACAAACCTGGGGGTCTGAGGTCACTCTGCTATTGTATTACTCAACCCTTATAGGTTAGAATCATTAATACTAAACACAGAGGACCCCATGTACAAGGAAAACCTGCAGGAGGTCTAGTGCTGAATGATTGAGGTTAATAAATCTGTACCGTGGGACATCTTATCCTATCAGCTGACCCTCACCACACAGGGTCTTTATCATCAAGACCGTGAGAAGACCTATCTCACTAAGGCGGGAAATTTGCAGCTAATTTTGCTGTTTTTCTGATAGGAAATGATCGGGGCCCTAGCCGGAGAGGCATCATTTTCGAGAACGAGTTGTCAGGGGGCGGGGTTAGGGTTAATTACACCAAGTTATCTTGGTTGCATTAAGTATACTGTCTAATAAGCAGCTCGCTGTGCCCTGGGCATGTGCTGCAAGGCACCATGGGTATTGTAGTTTCTACTGAAACTAACTTTTATTTTAATGGCAGGCTGGGGGACTGGCTGTGAAAGGTGGGATCAGAATAGGAATTTACTAGATTGTCATGAATTTTGTTTCTTGTGCATCATATTTTGATTTGTTAGTCTTGGGTTGCTGTACTAAAATGTATTATTGTTGCATTTATTATAATTTTTCAATAATGTTAGCATCTTTCATTTTTCCTGCTTTTGTATTGTTCTCTCTTTATGTTTAATGTAGTGTGTATTAATGTACCACAACACACCCATGTAAAGCGCCTGGGCGTGACTCCGCTGTGAAAGGTGCTATATAAAAAGTAATTGAATTGAATTTCTTTACTTGGAAGATGTTTTTGTCCAAAGTGGCAAATTATACATAACATACATACAGCTGTGAAGGAGGTGACTGTCAAGTGCAGCTAGACTGAGCTTGCAGTGAAGGACTAATTGCACATGCTAGTTAGCGTCAGAGCAAGAGCTACACAATGCATTACAAAAAAATTGTTGGACCGTTATTCAAATTTCAAATGCAAAACACCATCATGTGTTAATGTGATTTTTGTGTAGCATTTATTGTAATAATTTTTTGCACATCACCAGCATTGTGTGTGTGGAGACCTTTAAGCTCTTAGCTGGTACTGAAGCCTTAGCGCACGAAGGTCAGTTTTATTTAAATTCTCAGCAAAAACAGGAGCAGGAAATTAACGTGATCAGATGGGATGGGCTCCTCACCCCAGTTTTTAGTTTTTGTTTTTTTAACACATGTGTAATTCATGAAAGATTTCAAGCATACAAAATGAACCTTCAAAGTCAGTCATACAGGAATCAGGTAAACATTTCAAATTAAATCTTTGGATTTTTCTATAAAAATGCATCACGTTTTGTGTAAATTAATCATCATGCAAATGTTTTTGTCTCAGGACAAACAACGAGTGAGAGAAATATTAAAGCGGTCTTATCAGTTTCTTTGCATTGCGCTACACAGCACTTGGAAAAAGGGAGGCAAATATTCTGATATATCAGATGTTTAAACTTGATAGCGGTTTAAGGGAGACCTTGTGATATTTTAACATCACGTGTCCTGCTTGTGTAATAGAATCCCTTACAAAAATCATAACGTAAGTACAGGAAATCCATCCATCAATCCGTCCATCAATCCATCCGTCCATCAATCCATCCATCCACCCATCCATCAATCCATCCATCCATCTTCCATACCATATTTAGTACATGGTCACTGAATGTGGGAAATGTATCCAACAGAAACTGGGATTATCTCTGTGCGCATACAGTGTGTGGCTCATCGGGTTGCGATGCTGTGCCTGTGATCGGAAGTCCCAAGGTTAGCTGAGTCACCACTGGGCCCCTGAGTGAGGTCCTTAACCCTCAACTGCTCCAGAGACTGACTGACCCTGCTTCCTCAAAAAAATTGTATGTTGCTTTGGGTAAAAACATTTGCGAAATTAATAAAATGTAAATGTATGCTCCCTTTAACTCAGAACCTTTAGTGTTAACTCTTACATGCCTTTCTATGTTATAGAATAATGAACGATGTAAAATGTGTAACAAACATAAAAGATGATGCAAAAGGTCTGTAACATTTTACCTAAGCTAAGGTTTCAATTTAAATTAAAACTTTAATGGAAAGATAAATCTGATTTCCCAATTTAATAAGGATGAAATATTAGTCGTACTAAATGTTTCAGTTTTACAATTGATTTAAACTTGACATCTCACGTGGTTGTTTCGAGTATATCAAACAATACTCCCCTTTAACATCAAAATTAATTGTTCACTGGTGGCTGTGTTCTATGAGAAGAAAAAAAATTGTAATAATTGTTATTTGTATAAATTATTTACTGTACTGTATGCAATTTAAACCCTGAAAATGCAGTTTTTCCTGTGCAGTATTACTGTGCATGTGGTATTTTGGTATTGTCATTAGCTTGCATTATTCAAACAAGCGCGACAAGCTCAGTGTCCCTTATTGAGCAATAAATAGCCGCATTAAAAGATGCGTGTGGCGTGCCGGCCAACGTAGCTGCTTTTGACGGAACTGGCAGAGAAAAATGCACGTCGATGCCATTAAATGTCAGGCACGCTTTTCCCGCGTTGCCGAGGTGACGCCCCGCGAAATGATGGCGTGATGCCAGAGCGGTCGGCCGCCTGGACGGGTGCGATGCGGCCGCAGATCTCAGCACCCCCTCCCTCTCTGCGCAGACAGGCAAGCCGCCGCCCGTGTGGCCTTACTCCGCATTAGCGGCGTGACAGTTTGTCATTTTTATACCGGCTCCTTCGGAGGGAGGATTCCGGTCACGCAGGGGGAGGTGAGCCTGTCGGAGGCTTAGGAGCGTTTTAGAAACTTCTTTCTTTTAGTGTTCATTTTTATCGTCTTTTCCAAATTATACCGCACAGTTTAAAAGTGCACTTATGCTCCCTTGTTTTATGGTCCGTTTAAAAAAAAATAATAAAAATTCTGTGCTTTGAATTTGAATCTAATTTTAAGGTGGAATCCGGAGCCCCATCGCCATGTGGCTGCACTGACTCTGGGCCCTGTCACAGGCATCTTTTGAAGGGAGAGCGGGCCTGGCGATGAGGAGGCGGGTGGGAGGTGAGTGGCGGGTGCCCGGCCGGCGCCACTGGCATTTGGGCTCCAGAGCCCGGCTGCTTCTGAGGTGTTCTGAAGTGATTCTGGATCGGTGACGGCTGGGCCTGCTACCTGCGCCCCCCCCCGTCGTCCGAGCTTGTGGCTCCAGCATCCGGGCCACAGCCGACAGCTTGGCGGCTGTGTCGTAATGATGCTATGCCCCGCTCCCAGAAGATAGAGGAGGCAATGTCTGTCCTCCTGGAGGGACAATTGTAAATCACCCCATGGCTAGATGGGTAAGGTGCGGTGGCAGGTCACTAAAGGTCAAGGTCATATATATTAAATATGCTATTTTATGTATAGATGACATGAAAAAAAAACATGAGTTTGTGGGAGACGGCGGACATCTGCAGTAGACAGGGGGCGTTTGCAGGTGATGGGGATCGTCTGCAGGAGACAGGGGGCGTCTCCTGACAGCACGCTTACGTCCCACCATGACTGACAGAAAAGCATCAATAGCCATGCGTACATAACAGACACCAAGCATAACAAATATTATATTCTTGACAGTAGTCTAGAATGTATTTTTATTGCAACACTGAGCGCCCGATGAAAATCTATTCTGCTATTTGATATCGCTCTCTGTTGTGAGCGCTGGCATTTTATCCCATAATACTCAGCTGATATCATTATCTTGTGCACAATACTCTCTGGTCATTCTGGGCATTGTCTAAGAACAGATGTGGTGTCGTGGATTAATTTTTAATGACCTGGGGGTGGGGGGGATCCTGAAGCCACTATCATGTCGCAGCGAATGGGACAAATGAAGGAAAGACATAGTGGCTGTTTGACTTTTCCCATCTGGGAAGGCTGTTAAGCAGCGCAGTCAGGAGGAATATTCAGGAACACCCACCCCCCCCCCCCCCCCACCGCGAGCGCAAGGTTCAGCTCCTCATACGTAACCTTGACACAGCGCAAGGAATGTCACTTACCGATGTCACTCACATATTCACCCGCGAGCCGTCGATTGCCGGCGTGTCTCTATAAAGCATGACGGCTGCCAGATAGAAAATCAATAGGCTGGCCGTTCGAAGTGGACGGTTCACGGCGGACCAGAGAGCGACTCCCTGCGCTGCAACTCTGAGGCCCTGGCCTGATTTATTTGACCTTATTCCCAGTTTCATTCTGACCAACCACTCGACCCATGAGCACACTTTGTGGGGGGGGCTGGGGCGAGGGGGGGGGGTTGGGTGATTCTCGTCTCTGTTTATGACAATAATAATCCCCAGGAATCTTATGACCCTCTCAGAAAATTATACTGATTTATTTGTGCCAGGAGAACATCTTAGAATTAAATCATTGAAATAAAAACATTGAGGCAGGTATAATGAAGAAAAATCGAGAGATCTAGAAATTAAACAGTACAATAGCTTTATCGGGTCCTGGTGGGCAGGCGTGCAGGCGGGTGGGCAGTCTAAACACTGTAGCTGATGTATAATTATGACAGATCTCTTTTGAGGTCCTGAGACTGTCTCCTGGCAGACCCCGAGTGGACCCCCAGGCGTCGACTGGCTGGGCTGAGCTTCCGCCGTGGCCCAAGGTCAAGGACAGAGTGGAATTTTCCAAACACTTATTAAAGTAGGGCGACCAAAGGCACTGGCATGAGATGTCAAAAAGTCAAAATCGCTTCAGTCCTGCGAGACATGAATAAATACCCATAATCCCCTGGGGAGGCCACCGCTTGCAAAAGTGTCGGCGTAAGCTTGGGTGCGCCCTCAGCAAGCCAGGCCCCATCCAGGTGCATTACCGATGCAGCACTTCTATAGATTATCGGCATGCTGTGTCTTTGTACGTCTGCCCCGCCGCATGCACACTGCTGCATTATGCATATGTAACTCCCAGCTTTATTGCATAAAGATGCAAATTGAATCATAAATAAATGTATCGGGTCCTCTAAACAGCCGTGTGCTTAGAATGCACGTTTGCGTGACAGATGTGAAGAGCAGGTGTTAAGCATCATTCAGGTGCTCTCTTTCTCCACAAAAACGCGGCCTACGGAAATTTTATTACAGCTTTTTGTAATTATATTACAAGTAATACCCTTAATGACCATAAATGTTCATTTTTAATTCTGTGTGGCCGCTAACAGTGGGAGAGTCAGGTGACCAAGGTTATTCCTTTTTGTTCATGTTACCTGTCTCTCGTTTGTGATGAAACACGTGAAGTGGTGTATTTTGTTCATTTCAGAATCCTCTAATGGTGTTATTTTGTTTTTCCCCAAAAGACACACTTTTGACATTTATTTGTCTTTCTCACTGAAGTGGCAGAAATATAATTGTCGGTATAAGCATTAAGGTTGCTTTATAATGCATTACGAAAGTATCCATAGTTCATTATAGATGAGAGCGTCATAGAGCGTTCCTAATGCATAATAAACATGGCTATAATGTATTATGCTTTTGATATTTGGTAACGCTTTAAATTAACTGCACCTTCATAATGCCTTTATAATGCATTCGTAGAACATTCAGTGCACCTTCATAATACATGCATAGAACATTCAGTGCACCTTCGTTATGCATTCATAGAACATTCATAAGCAGCATATCCGTTTACCTTAACAGCCTAACATACCTTTAAAGCTTCAGTCTTTGTAATTAAAGCATACTAACGCTGTTAAAATATGTTAAGATGTTATGGCATGCTTGCTGCCTGTGACTGTTCACTGATTGTTCTATGAATCCATAATGAATGTATTATGAAGGTGCAGATAATTTGTACGGTGTAAAGTTGTAAAGTGTTACCAAATATGAATCACCATGTTTGTAATGCTTATGATGTGTTCATGGATTCTTATAGTCAGCTATCTAGCACATTGTAGGAATCTCAAAATTATTAACTGCATTTGTGTGACACAGCGAGGGAACGCAAACAGCACACACCTCAACAGGAGACAGGATTCAAGCCCCCAACGCAGGAGGTGTGAGGCAACAGTGCAACCCACTGAGCCATAGTGCAGCTCCCAGCAGCTTTGGTACTGCTTATCTTGTGTGCATTGAAAGGGGTTGTTGGGGAAGGGTGTTAATGTATGTTTTACATTACTTAAAGGCAAAGAGAGGTGTGGATTTTATTTCGTTTCCATGGGAATTGTGGGAATGTTCCCCCTTTATTATCTTCCAGCCCTGAGCAGGATAGGGATTCTCTCCTTATTAGTGGGACGCTTAACACCCAGGCCCTTCCCTGACATCCCTTTGAGGACGTCACCCCCTTACGAAGCCCTGATCGATTCTCTCGTGCCTCGCTCGAGCAGAGTGAACGTGCCGCTAGCCTGCCCGACACTGAGCCTTTACATGCAGAGGAGCGCAAAAGGAAATGTTTTAATATCTAGCAACCCAATAGTCTTCCGCCAAAAGTAGAAAATTACTTGAGATGAGAAATGCTTATCAGCATGGTACATGATGCACAATTAAGTCATAATATCATATTAAACAAAAGCAGTGTACGTTATCACTGCGTGTTTGTAAATGTACTGATCGCTCATTTTGAGTCGCCTAACAGTAACAATAGCTGAAGATAACGGTGTCTGAGGGGCCCTTCAGATTTTTATTTTTTTTTAACAAAGGTTCTCCTATCCCCAGGCATTTTTCCTGCCTGGTTTTACCACCAGCCCCCCACCCCCAAGCAGTCTCTTTAGGGTTACTCTATTATGGATTTCCTTGTCTTCTGGAGAGAATAATTAAGATAGATGGAGACCCCTTGATCGAGCACAATCTGGTTATTCCGGACACTGTTGTGGTCAGCATAAATGATGCATCTGTGTGTGTGTGTGTGTGTGTGTGTGTGTGTGTGTGTGTGTGTGTGTGTGTGTGTGTGTGTGAGTGTGTGTGTGTGTGTGTGTGTGACCGGCAGTGGAGAAGAGGAGAAAGAGCAGCCTTAATAAACCCTCATGGGGAATGTCAGGATGTTCCTTTGCAAAGTTCTCTACTTCCTGTATGTTTTCCAGGAAGCATCCAGCTCCCTGAACATCTCCCTAGAAAGTGCCTCACATCCTGAGCATTGTTACCAAACACCATTCACTAGTCACATTTCCGGAATGAACCCCGCATTTTTAACACATTTCATGTAAGCGCCCTACATCCTGAACATGTTTCCTCTAAGCACCCTATGTCCTGAACATGTTTCCTCTAAGCACCCTGCATCGTAAGCACCTTTCCTGTACGCGTCCTGCATCCTGAGCATATTTCCTGTTAGTGCCCTACATCCTAAACACTGTTCCTGTAAGCGCCCTGCATCCTAAACACATTTCCAGTAAGCATCCTGCATCCTGTACACATTTCTTGTGGGCGCCTTGCATCCTGAACACGTTTCCTGTATGTGCTATACATCCTGAACACATTTTCTGTAAGCTCCCTGTATCCTGAACCCATTTCCTGTAAGTGCCCTGCATCCTGAACACGTTTCCTGTAAGCACCTTGCATCCTGAACACATTTCCTGTTAGCGCCCTCCATCCTAAACATGTTTCCTGTAAGCATCCTGCATCCTGTACACATTTCCTGTAAGCATCCTGCATCCTGTACACATTTCCTGTAAGGACCCTGCATCCTGAACACATTTCCTATAGGTGTCTTGCATCCTGAATACATTTCTTATAGGTGCCTTGCATCCTGAACACATTTCCTGTAAGCATCCTGCATCCTGAACACATTTCCTGTGAGCGCCCTGCATACTGAACACATTTCCTGTAGGTGCCCTGCATCCTGAACACATTTGTTATAAGAATCTCACTTCCTGAACATTCCTGCTATCTGGATATGCTTCTGCAAAACATCCCGCTCCCGCTCCCTGCAAAGCATACTGTTCCCAATAGATGTTTCCGGAATTGGATTGTGCTTCGCGTTTCGTCCTGCCATGTTGTGGCAGCCTTCCACGTGAAGGAAACGCAGAAGCTTTTATATATGAATCACGGCCTCACTATGTACCGTTTATATATGTGTCATTTGCTCCTGAAATGTCACTCACACGTAATGATTAAGAACGTTGACCTGGAGTTGCTCTCGCTCCATCTGTGCAGGCTGAAGCCCAGGCACTGGTGATCCTGCAATTGTTTTTGCTGAATTTTCATTAGTTCATGAAGACGTGAGCAAAGCACGGGGACAGATGCTGTGGGTAGGAAGAAGGTGACTCATTCAGGAATTTGTAGAACTATGAACTACAGCAAGGGTTGTGGTCTTTGGAAAAAAATATTACTTTTTACTTGCCATGTGCTCAATTTAATGAGGGGAATAAACAACCGAAGTGTACAGGAGGTTTGATTTTTGGGCAAGGATATCAATACGCTTATAGATGTTCTGCATCAATCACCGAGGGGACCTGAGGATGATGGGGGATGTCCATGAGGTCAAATTTATCCCTGTTTTCAGTTCCTCTGTTTTCGACAGCCTTAGGCATTTATATTCAGAAAAGCTGCAGAGGTCAGTACTGTGTGAAAAGTGAGAAGAGCAGGATGCATTTGAAGGACACTGTTCGTGGCCCTCTAAGTGGGCGCAGTGTGCCGTGCGGAGGGCGGAGAGTAATTTGCATGCGCAGCCAGCCTACCCTGACAGGGGTGTTGCTGTTTTGTGGACAAACTCAGGTGTCTTATCTCACTTAATTAGCACGGTCTGCCTCCGTACAGAGAAGGCCGTTATTGAATTAGGGTTAGGGCACTAACTTCCTGTCAGCCCCAGCTGACATTCAGTTCTAAGGCATGGAGTTTTTTTGTAACCCTAACGATTCACAGTTAGCAGGAGCCTCTCAGATGGAGGGGGAGTGAGGTGTTGCCTTATGCCCGGGAAGTATGTTAGAAAGCTCCTCTGCAAGCTGATCTGATTCAACCCACAGAGCCTGTCACGCACAATAAGTTAAAGTTTTTTCGTTTTGTGTTGTTTTTTTTATATGAAGTTATCATCTTTTTCAGTATTGTATACTTTCCTCCCTGCCACTTCAGCTGGAAAAGAGAAAATGCATTATCGGAAGGGGGGGAGGACCCATTTTCCTCAGGATTATTTTCAGGTTAAATTTCCAGCCTCCTTTTTCTCACAACAGTTAATAATTGTTATCATTGCTTTTCTCATGCATAATTGATCAACAAATTTTAAAGTAAAGGTGCGTGCAATTAAATCCGCAGGGAGTCCCGGCGTTGTCAAATCAATCTGACACGTCCTCCATTCAGAGTGGGGGCGGGGGACTGCGATGGTGTCCTTGCTCCCTTGCAGCCGAGCGCTTCATTCCTCCCCTAAAACAGAATAATTGGATTCTCGCTAACAGCGGTGGTAACGTTGACAGTACATAAATCCCGCTGCAGAAAATAGCAAGTAGTTTGTCATCTGATTCGCCTCTTTGTTGTGCTGTGTTTTCCCCCTCCTGTTTTTCTCCTTCTCCTGTCCCTGATACAAGAGTTTCTCCTCTCCTTGGGTGGAGAAATTTTTTTTCCCCTTCCCCGTCGGTGGAGTGTGGAGCAAAGGGGCTTCGATGACGTTAGGGCCAGCGGTCAGGTTCCTCTCCCTCCTAAGAAGGTGTCAGCATCAGGGAGGAGCTGAGGATGGGGAGGAGCAGGGTATGAGGGGGCCAGCGCCCTCCTTTCCGTTGATTCTTTGGAGGTGTGTCAGCGACATGTGGAGAGATCTTCAAGTGAGAAGGTCCTCTCCTCTTCACAGTACTCTACGGAACGAAAGACAGGTAAACACAAGATCCTCTTTACGCTCGATGACTTGTACGACGCAATCAGCGCGGTGGGGGTGGCCCTACAGTGGTCCTGAAAGGCGAAGCCCTCAAACAAATGTTTCTTGCACTCAGTACTTGTCCAATTATTCATGTAATTTGGCAGTTGAGCCCGTAAGATAAAATAGCTTTTTCCTTTCCGGTTTCTTCACTTTTACAAGCCCTTAAATCTCTGGAATGGATCGAGTCACCAGTGTAATGATTGGAGCCTTAACTAGGGCACAAGTTAATGTGTCTGCAAATATTCTTATCGCTCATTCCAACTGACTGCACAGGTTAGCTGAGCTCAGGAATAAGAAATTTTTGGTTCCAGTGTAACGGAACTGGCTCTACCGGCAGTTGAACATGTATCACCGCTCTTGGTGGGGGGGGGGGGGGGGGGGGGGGGGGGGGGGGGGGGGGGGGGGGGGGGGGGGGGGGGGGGGGGGGGGG
>JAODKC010000051.1:5884360-5912782 GCA_026777985.1 Mormyrops attenuatus | reverse complement strand
CGCCCCCCCCCACACCGCGCGACTTGTGTTTGTCCACAGGTTTTTCTTGTTTGCATATTGTCCAGTGATGAGTGTGAGTGTCTGCTGTGTGTGTGTGTGTGTGTGTGTGTGTGTGTGCGTGCCTGCCCAGTCGCCTGGTAGGCTGTGTAGCTACCCATGCCTGACCAGGAGCTTCTCTCCAATCTTCCTCACACCGAGCATCTGGATCCCGGGTCACTGTGTCACCCAGCAGACCGGCCACTTCCAGCTACCTGCGGAGGCCAATAAAACGCTCCTCTGGCAGCATGGGCTTGCCCTCTCCCTGTAAGCCATCTCTCGGAGCTGACGGCCTCCGTCTGCGAGGTGTGAAGTGGCTCTATGGGGAGCGAACGTGTTTTTTTTCTCTCTAAACCGGGGACCTTTGTGCTGTCGACGTTGTGTGGGACGGTGTGCAGGAATGTAATCTCCACGCTCCTCCTGACCTTCTTTCCTGCTCCTGCACAGCTCCCTTAATGTTACCTCGACGCCATGCCCTACATTGTCTCGGCCGGGGCTCTTCTCGTTAGATGGGAGCCCCCAGCGTGTCCTTCTGCGGGTTTAACGCCGTTTTTCAGTGCTATTTAAAAGCCTTCACCGCATAAGCCTATTTGGTGGTGCGGATCCTGCACGCCCACGGCTGTCACTTCCATTTCCCCGGTGATGCTCGGCGCCGACGGAGCCGGGAGGGGGAGCGGCCCCCCGCCTCATGATCCGAGTCCGGCCGGGTCGCCACGCCGCGTTATCGGGTAAAGCGGATGGCGGGCCGCAGGGTGGCCCAGGCGGCTGAGGGACGCGACCCCCATCGGTCTCGGCCCAGCATGGCCCCAGGAACCCGGCGGGTGTCCCAATTGGCTCCCATCTCGGCCACGTCGGGCTCGTCCTGTGCCGGGGTGACTTCCCGAGGCGGTTCAGGGGCTTCCCATTACACGGCCGGCTGGGGGCGGCCGCGGCAGAGCAACTCCCAAACACTCCGCCATTCAACTCGCCGCTCGCCTTTTGTGTCACTGGCTAAATGTGTCGCTTTTTTCGTTTACTTTTTGTTGTTGTTTTTTTGTATCGCTTTCATGGATATGGAGCTTTCAGCATCTCGTAATTACGGCCGGTGTGAGACACTGGGGTTATCGTCGCTTATTAAAGGCGACATTGACAAAGAAAGCCTGTGGCTTTAATGAGGTATATCTGAGACAGATATCTGAGGCTTTTAAAAATACTTTTAGAAAATAAACTGAGCAAATAAAAGCGCAAAAATAATAAAGTCCATAAAATGAAATATTGTAAAGCTGGTTTATTGAAGTTCACTCTTCTGATTCATTTTTTCCATGCAGGTTTTGTATTTATAGTTCTGAAATTCTCACTAATAAAGAAAATGAATAGTTGTTACACAGTGTCGAAAGTGTATATGAAAGGTATAATATTATCAAAACATATTATACATTAAATTAAATAAAAATATTTATCAGTATTGTACAATGACAAATGATGTATTTACTTTAGTATTCAGAATTCTGGATTTTAGTTGATGTACATATATCCTAATGAAATAAATAAATTACATTTGTGTCCAAATACCCGAAATCTGTAAAATCACATTTTAGAAATTTTATAATCTCTTTAAGTTTGTGGAAAAATGCTGCTGTCAAATATATATTTTGCCTTCTCAATAAATACAATTACCCACAGAGTGTCTTTTGTTCAGAATCCTTGAAAACGATTCTTGATAATTCTCAGTTAAAAGTTCAACGCAATGTATAGGTCAGACACAAAAAAAAGTATCAGACTGGCTGCATAAATTTCTTCGTAATGACAGAAAAAAGTGCGAACGACTGATGAAGTGCTAGAATTTCTGATCCAAAAGACAGTCCTATCCAGACTATTGTACATTACTCTGATAAAAAGCGTTCAGTTAGTAGAATGGGAACGCAATCCATTCCAATCTATAAAGAAACCTAAATCACTGAGGACCAGATGAGTAAAATAAATGACGCAGGGATCATTTTTCCAATAATTATTGCGCGTAATGACTTGAATACACTGTATCATATGGGAGCAAGGGTATCCATGTTACTGATGTAAATACTACTGTATTTACTGTATTAAAAATCAGCCAGTAAGCTCTTTGTATGCTGCAGCTACTGCAGAGATTAACCGTGAGATTTTATTGACGTTGTATGAAGTAGCCTCAATCACCTAGGCTCGACAACAGAAGCGTCTTTAATGAAGTCTTAGGCTCTGTGTAATTCTCAATATAAAATTTCTAATCGAAATTATAAATAAAAGTAATCATCTTGTTGACTTTTTAAGTGTTAATAAATCAAACATCAAACAGTATTTGTTTCGCTTTCGTTTTGATTCGACTCAGTGAATAAATATGGGTGGAAGATTTTTAAGGGTCTTTAACAGCACAGTGCCTCACTTGGCGTCCCTCCTTTGAATGTGTGTGTGCTTTGGGGTCGTTTCGCTTGGGCCTCGTGTGTCTCCCCCCCAGCCCCCCCCCTCCAGCAGGAGTGGGATGTCCTGTGGAGCCGTGTGTGGACGGCATGTGAGGTGTGTGTGAGCCTCAGGTACACACTGTGTCACAGAAACGCCTCGAAACATTGAAAATCTTCAATTCGTAAAATCTTCCAAACACCCCCCCCGCCCTCGCCAAGCCCAACCCAAACTGGGTGTCGTCTGAGCAGTCAAGTGGGGAGTGAGGAAGGAGCGGGTCTTTGTTCTCCCTCATCAGTATTCGCTGCCCACAATGACACTTCGCCCAGGGCTCTGTGTGTGTGTGTGTGTGTGTGTGTGTGTGTGTGTGTGTGTGAGAGAGAGAGAGACAGGGAGAGTGAGTGTGTCTCAGTGTGTGTGTGCACGTATGTGTGAGTGTGTCTGTGTGTGTGTGTGTGTCTGTGTGTGTGTCTGTATGGCTGTATTTGCGTGTGTTGTGTCTGTGTCTGTCTCCATGTGAGTATCTGTTTGTGTGTGTGTGTGTGTGTGTGTGTGGGTTAGATTGATATTATATTGTGGGTACCAAATGTTCCCCATAATGTAATAAAAACCTGTTATTTTGACATTGTAGGGACCATTTTTCAAGTCCCCACAAAGATTTGTGAATGCAATCAAAACAGTATAAATGGCAAAAGTCTCGTATTTGATTTGGTTACTTATGGTGAAGGTTAGGACTGGGTAGGGGTTAAGGTCATCATGTTGGGGTTAGAGTTTTCCCCATAGAAATGAATGGAGAGTCCCTACAAAGATATAATTACAAACCTATGTGTGTGTGTGTGTGTGTGTCTGTGTGTGTGCATGTGTTTGTCATTACATGTGTGTCTGTGTCTCTGGAGGGCAGGCTCTGATTATGTTCAGTTTTTTAATTTAAGTTTCATATTAGGGAATACTGTCTGTCATTTTTAGGCTGGAGTCACTTATAATCGGGAAAAAGACACATTTTTGCTCCTGATTGCTCCATAATATTTTGTATCATTAATAGGAAAGCAGCAGAGAGGAGCAGGCAGAAAAGATGGGCACGCTACAGTGCGCCCCGCTTCTCCATATCCCCGCCTGTCCAAGGCCAACACTTACTCAGCCATCAATCTTCTTTAAGGAACAATCTTTAGGATTTTGAGGGAAAACAGTTTATTTTCAGCTTTCAGCTCCTGAGATATGACTTCTTTATGTATATATATGCTTAGACAGGCAGTTTTTTTTTCCTCCATGGTCATTTATAATATTTACACTTTTCTGACGTCAAATATTCGCAAAAACAATTCGAGTGAAGCCCCTCCTCCATTTCCCGACATTTGAACCCGCAGTGACTGAATGGATAGTCACCTGTATTAAGGTGAAGAAACTGTACAGTATGAAGGGAGTTTGGAGGTTGAATTGTCAGGGCCGCGTTCATCCATTTTAAAATGCGGTGGCGGCGTGACCTTCACACGTTACCTGGAGAGCTCTGCTCCTCGTCAGAGGTTGGTGGGGGGGGGGATGAATATTCAGGTCACTCAGGAGGGTAATGCTGATCACGCGACCGCCTCTGCTCCTTAACACCACGTGCCGAGATGGCCGTAAACATCTGGCATTAAGGGACACTTTCCACAAGCTTCAAGTTTAAGGAGTACTGTCAGCATAGCATCCAGAACAAGTGCTGCGCTGTTTTACTGGGAGGCTAACCTCCCCTGCTTTTCTGTCTGTCTGCAGGTCCCCCGAACCACCACGGCCAGTCGAGCCTGCGGCCGCCGCTGCCCCCTTCCCACAACCACCAGACGCTGTCCCACCACAACGCCTCGGGCAACTCGCTGAGGCGCAACTCGTTGACGGGCCGCCGTGGCCACGCGCCCATCTCCGGGCCGGCCGATGGCCCCACCACGCCTGAGTCTGTGCAACTTCAGGACAGTTGGGCTCTCAACAGCAGCGTGCCGCTCGAGACCAGGTGGGTGCAAAGACGTGCATACATGGAAAGGCATGCAAACATGGAAAGCTGTGCATACATGGAATGGCGTGCATACATGGAAAGGCATGGATACCTCCAAAGGCATGCATACACAGAAAGGCGTGCACTTGAAATGATGTGCAAACATAGAAAGTCATGTGCACAGAAAGGTATGCACACAAAATGGGGTGTTTGGAAACACAAAATGGTGCTTTGGAAGAAGGTTTGCCAACACGGGAAAGCGTGTACATAGAAAGGCATGCACACAGTATGGCTTGTGGACAGAAAGGCAGCAAATCATGAAAATCACGTAAAGGAATTTGAACACCTGCAGCAACGGTGCAGCCAGCTATATGCAGACCACACCTCAGTGGCAGACACACACTCACAGGGAGCACACTGGGGTGCTGGTTAGCATGCACGTGCACAGACAATAAACGCTGGGGCAGCGAGATCTCTCCCCCCCCCAACCGCCACGCATTCCCTTTGTTGCATCTCAGTCCTGCCGGGTCTGAGCGCCCGCGCCACCACCACAGGCTCTGCTCAGATGTTTTATTCACGAGGGCGCCAGGCCGGCCCGGAAACCCGCCGGCACACTCCCCGATCCCGCCAGGACCCACGTCCGTGCCCGTGTTAGTCTGCCCATTCTTTTTCTGACTGCTGCTTTTGATGTCGTAGCCCAGAATGAAAGCGATGGGTTCCCGGGTGGGGCAGGGCAGGCGGGATATTGCCCCCCGCAGGACGGGAGGTGTCTCTGCAGCTCTGCCTCGTACGAAGCTGGCACAGCTGGGTATCCCGCTGCTAATGAGCCTGGGACCCAGACGAGGGGGCCAGGAGGAGCTCAGAGGAGGCGAAAGACAGAGACGGGCTGGCGTTTGATAGCAACAGCCCATCTGTCAGATGGCCAGCTCTGTACAGAACGTGTCGATATGTCAGAGAGAACGGCGACAACCCAGCGCTCCAAGCTACCATAATACAGCAAGTGAGTTATCGTCCTAACGAACACCATAACAAGATGCATAATTTCATTACTGGGCTGCAACAGGCATGCGACAGCCAACTTCGTAATGACATGCCATCCTGGAAGACGAACAGCCGCCTCTGGAAGAGTGTACCGATATTCCAGGTTAAATTAAGCAGGGCGAGCCTCGAACGTTGTGAGTTTCGCCGGGTGTTTGTGTTTACCAGACAACGAAGCACAAGTCGCTAATCGAGATTACACAGAGGGCCACAATTTGTGGATGCTGTCATCTAGTGCGGGGGAAACGTCACGCTTTCCGGAAGCTTCTATGAGAATCTTTCTAAAGGTGACTTTGTGAAGTCTTATAACTAGATATAAATAGGTTTTTAGTGTACAAAAAGTCTCCTGTTTATGCACTCATATTTACTTTGAATCCGTTTTCATGAGGAACTGAAGGACTTGTTTATGATATGTGGCTGTTCATGAAAAATGTAAATGTTCAATTATTATATTTTTTTATGAAGTCCTTCTGAAAATTGGATGTGACTCTGAGGTGTTAGGAAGTAATAATTAAAATGCGTTTTGATTGCATTTGACATTTGAATACCTTGAATCCTGAATCTCACAGCTTTTTTTTATCTAATTTTGTCAGTGTGTTCCTCTGGCTTGCTACCTTGCGTCGTTATCACCTGTTCACAGATTCGCTTGGATGCCGCTCCTCTAGTCATCCTGAGGTGGATAGCGCTCTTTGTTTAAGTCCCAGCCTCGCATCATAAACTAAGGCTAACAAATTCACTGAGTGCAGATAGAACAATATGAATGAGTCACAGCTGAATGATCAGGTCAGGCTTATTCATTCAGTGAGATATATATATATATATTTGGTGACGGACGGAGTTATTTTTACGATGCGAAAGCGTTTACTGTATATGTAAATTTTATGGCAGTTTGGGAGCCTTTTGGGAAGCCTTGTGGAGGACGCTGGCTGCACCGATGGAGGTCGTTCCCTCGCGTCTGTAACCCGAGGTGGATGGAGGGGTTAGGAGCTCCTGTAATCCGTTTGACAGGTGACATCATCTCGTTATTTCCCATCAGGCTGCAGTAGAAGGCGACTGGCAGGCCCTTTCCCCTACATTTGCTGCGTTGTCCCGCTGTCAGACGTCTCATTCCTGACCCTCCGGAAGGAAATTCTGTGGGCCGCGTCACCGTCAAGCGGTCAAGCTTCTGGGTGGGACACCCAGTGTGGATTTTGGGTTTCTGATAAGGAGCAGAAGGTGTGTTTTCCAAAGCTGACAACCCATCAACCACCTCTGTCCCTCCGATGCGAGACCCCGGAGCCAGTCTCCTCCAGAAGCCTCACTCCCCAGCAAGCTAATTAGCCGACGGCTTTTCCAAACTCCTCCGTTTCCGTCGCCACCCAGCTGACTGCCTGCGTGTTGACAGAGCCTAAGCTGCTCACCTCCAAAGCTAACGTGGGCCGTGTCCATAAACGGCTGGCACACCCCAGCCCAGAAATAAACACCTATCATTCAATCATTTATCCAAGCGTCAAACAAATCTTGTAGCTGTACATGTGTTTCTGGAAGTCATTCTTCATCAGTGAGGTCGTTATATCCAAGCATGATGCACCTAACGAAGTTTTGCTGGCATCCCTAAAACTCCAGGAGGCAAGTACCTCCACAGGTCAGCTGTTGCTACTGGCGACCCGCCATGCGTCTCCGTGACGACGTCCTCCTCCACACCCTGCTGGCCTGTCCCTGAGGTTCGCCCAAGCTGCCCGTGACAGGCGTGGCTTTATCGCTGCGTTTATACTCCGCCGGCCCTTAATGAAGCTGACCTCTGGCCGCTCTCATTAATTTCAGCTTCCGATCTTCTTCCCGATTGGCAGTATCCATGAGAGCAGTTAAGCCCGGTGGTTGTGTTAGCAACTGCGAGAGCGGGAGCGGTGGGGGCAGGGAGCCGTCCCGTACTCCCACTGCAGAGGGTAAACATGGAGTGGGGGGGTATTTAAGTCAGGGGCCCTCCTTTCATTCTATTTCAAAACAGACGCTGATGAAAACAGACTTTAATAAGAACAGATAGCTCATTATCATGGGAATTACCTATTCATTTTAATTCCTTGTTGTGCTCCCTGGCAAGATCTTATTTACGTTCGTTTCAATAAAGCGGGATACCTGGAGAGCTCTGTCGTACGCGCCGGCTGTCTGGCGGAGAAAAGCCCGTTACGGTGCTCTGGCCCAGCTCCTCGTGCTGATTGATCGCCGTCTTTTAAAGTTCAATACCTGCTGGAAAGCCCTGAAATTAAATGCGGAGGAAGGGGAGAGGGTCTCCCGGCTGGTGTGGGAGGGAGGGGGGAGCCATTGCCCCCTAACACATCACCTACTCCACGCTCTCAGTATACCTTCTGCTTCCGCCGGCGCAGATGCGAACAAGGCTCTCTATGCTTTTTATAGAAGACCTTTAATTATGAACAGACACGGCGTGCCACGTGGCTAACAGCGAACCGCTCCGGAGCCGCTAACAGCCGGAAGCAGCCGCGGCTACGGAAGCAGGCGCCACAGTGTCCAGGACCGCGGGCCCCCTTATAAAAGCCCAATGAATATTTAACGGACCACGTCGCCCTGCACTCAGCGCGCACACACACTCGCTCCCTTGAGCCCCATGGCACCCATCTCCCACCGCCATTACCCACGTGTCCCCGCCTGCTCCCACGCATCCAGACGCCGCGTCCTCATCGACGCTGTGCTTATCATAATGCTGCATTTCAGAAGCATTTATTATGCTCCACGGAGTGCACTAAGCACACATTTAGCTTTAAGTACATCGTTTACAGAGTCATCCGTCGCTTTTAACTGTAAAATAAGTCAGGCTTCATTCCATGGTTGTCTGCAGGACGCCAGTCCTGCTCCTTGTTCCCACATGAACCTGTTTTGTTGCATTTCCTCCTGTTGAGATTTACCCCCAGACCTGTACGTGTTTTTTGGATTTTAGTTTTGCATTGGCTTGTGTTGTGTTTGCTAAGTGTGTTTGCACCAAGCTAATTATTCACAATTATCTGCCATAATAATACCTGTATAATTATCTGGCTCAATTGTTTCTGTTCTTCGGAACTAATAATGTTCCCAAGCCAAGACATGAGTGGGATGCAGAACGCAGCCAGTTAGTCAATGACGTGGCGCCCCCTATCTAAGACAAAGTAAAATCGTCACCCCCTCAGAATGTGGTAGCCGCCTGTGTCGCCTAATGAATTAATCAGCACTGCTCCCATCTCAGATTATGATGGACTTTATCGATCCCAGTGGGAACTTCCATTTGATCTACGGTCACGTCAAGGTGACCTCCGCGCCGGCGGAGTGGAGCCCCACCGCCCGAGACAGTTTCTTCTTCCACGCGTGTTTTGCACGTAGGGATTGGCCGGCGTAGCAACATGGCCGCCATTTCTTTTTCGATGAAAAATCGGATTGCCCCACCCCCACCCTACAAAGTGTTTTATTCTTTTTTTACTGTTGCAATGCTGCGGCATACAGCAGCCGCTCAACAGTGTGGGGGCCCCAAGAGGGATGACACATGATCCGAACCCGGTCTCTAGCAGGACTGGAGTGCTAAGTAACGGGTCGCCCGGCTTGATGTTTGTGGCTAAATGTGGGCTCTGTGTTAGCGGTCCTCCTCTGGGGGCTGTTGGGGGGTGGCGTTATTTGTGTTACCTGCGGTCTTCCTGCAGGAATATCTCTCCTCTATCAGGCCTTTGTTTGCTTGCCTTTTTCTGCTGAAAAGCCTCCCGACAGTATCCCGCGGCCCACCGTGCGTTTCTCACAGCTCACCTTGCTGCCTAATGATTGTCTGAAATATCTGTAGCGAGCGCGTTTGCGCATTGACGGACGCCCCGGTTCCTCGGCCCCCGACGGCCGCCTTTCCCGTGGGTGGCCACAGGTCTCGCGAGGGTGGAAATTGTTATCCGCTAAAACCTTTATCCATCCGTTTATTGTTAAAGCTTTTCTTTTCTCACCCCAGAGCTCGACGCTGCGAAAGCGGCTCTCCACAAGTTGTTTTCTTTCTTTCTGTTTGTCAGTGGTTGCCAAGGTACGGAGGCTGTGTACAAAAGAGGCTCCATTCGCAGCTGAGCACCGTAATCATAACGCGACCCAGAGCCCTGTAAAATAAATGGGAATTTTTTTCCCCACCATGCCTGAAGTATTCTAGGTGATACGACACACATTAGCATCATGGATTATGAGCTTCCCAACCCGGTGTGCAGTTAATGGGTTTCACAGTGTGGTGAACAAAAGAACATTAGAAACACATGTGAAACACGCATGTTAGAATCCCTGCGAATAAAATGATGTGGCATGGGGGTCATGAAAATGGGGAAGGGATTCCTGCAGGGTGGGCGGGGCATATTCTAGGCTGAGAGAGCGAGCTGGGCCTGACTTACAGCCCTGGTAATGATGCTCTCATGAAGTGAATCAATGTGAAGCGAATTTCTGCCTGTCTGCACACCAAGCCCCACCCGCTTACAGCAGGTAAGGCACAGACGCATGTCCTGATTTTGCCAAGTTCAACATGTCCCTGCGTCAACAAGAGACGGGCTTGTGTTTCACTTCTTTAACCAATCATAGCCTTCACTGTATGACATCACCAGATAAATTAAATCCACTGTTGCCTGTCTAGCGACATGGTGCACAGATTTGTGAAGTACCGATTTTATTGTGCATGCCTCTTGTTGAATGAATGAATGTTGCATTTATATGGCACCTTTCAACGTACCCGAATGTGATTGGTTGAAGACGTGAAACGGAAGTCCCTCCCTTGTCAACCCAGGGGCTCATCGAACTCAGGATCTCAGGGCACTGAACTCAGGGCAAAATCAGGATGTCCAAGTGCAGACGAAGTGAATGAATACCCTTATAGCCCAATTCACCCCCCGAGTCTGTAAACGGGGGCAGTGGACACAAGTCTCCATGGTGACATCCCATGCAGCCGTTCGGGGCTTCGGATGCAGACATACATGGAGCAAATGCAGCGCACACTCCGGAGCACACACTCCGCAGCGCACACTCCGCAGCGCACACTCCGCAGCGCACACTCCGCTCGAACAAGCGCGGGAATAACTCCGACCCCCTTGGCTGGTAATGTCAGCAGGGGTAGGGCGGGCTGGCAGAGAGTATCCACGAGCCCGCCAGTGTGTTTCAGCATCGCTGATCAGATGTCCTGTGTGCAGAGACGCAAGTGTTGTGCTGTCAGACATGTTTAGTGTAAGAATGCAATAAAATCAATCATAGAAATGTTCAAGTCATCATACTTAAAGTTTGTTTTTAAATTAAATTCAATTCAAACTATAGATATGTTTCAAATTAAATTTTCAAGTCTAAATTTGGAATAAATTCTACTTTAAAATGTAATGGATTCACTGTAATTTAATCGTTTATTGCCAGTTTAGTTCTGATCTGTCTGAATTTTGTTTTTGCACTGTTAATTAGTGTCTGATTGAAGCTTAAATATGTACATTTGAAAACTCAAATATCAGTATCGATGTGTTTTTACTCTCTATATAAATGTTCACACTTACTAACCTCTACTACTAGTTAAATGCTTGTTTCTGGGTTGTGGGTCTTGGCTTCCCGAGGTTTTAACCAGAGATCGTCCTGTTATTTTATATTGTATTACCCAGGGGTTCACAATACTGCTGACTAGGCTTACAGCATTTGCAAAACTACTATTACTTCATGACCTCTTTTTAAAAATGTATAAGAGCACAGTGTTAATTGTAGAAAAGCCATTTGGTCCATTGAGACGCTGCCGTCGTTGTCGTTCTTCCCGCCCTGCATCGTGTCGTCATGGTTGCAGTCGTCCAGTCTTTTCTGGGTCTGTTTAGCCAATTTAGAGTACCGGCGTCATGCAGCAGCGTCTTAGTGGGCAGGTAGGGTAGCCTTTTTGCTGCACTTAATGGATTATGACACGTGTCTAATGATCTTGTTATCAACAATAGAAAAATCATTTATAAAAGCTTTATAGATCAGGTTAAACAAGAACGATCCATTTTATAGTGTAACTCATTTTAAAAGAATTAGCACTACAATGAAAAAATAGATTTTTTTAAATCTCCTTATGTCGTCCTAAACAAAGTTTCCTCAAGAAAGTGGTATCTGTCTGATTTATCGAATCTGGTAAATTGGTGATTTTTAACGGGAGCTTTTCTTCGGCGCAGACGTGCAGGTGTGGTGTCGCTCGGGGTTACGCTAAAGGTGACACCTTTCCCTCCGTAATTTCTCAGAACCGTATTCGTTTTCCTCGAAATCTTCAGAAATGTTCATTGTTTTCAGCTGCAGGTACTTAACCTCGTGGCTCCGCTATTCTCTGACTCTCTACTTTAATTTCCTGCTTTTAATTTCATTTGCTGTGTTTTCATTCAGGTCTGCAGCACAAACCTAGATTTAAGTACCATTACGTCGACTACTGCAATTATCCACAGCGCTAATGCAGTAGGGTCCAGCTCTCCAAAAATTATATGCTTGGCTCTGTCACCAGTTACCTGATGGTGGTACAAACCCTTGTTATTTTCCCCCAGACCACAGGGGCGTACGTCTCAGCTCTATTGCAGAGGTCTCACGTTCAGCTGTAATCAAAGTTAATGGAGGGCATGCAGGCCTACGGAGGTGTCACCCTCCAAGGTTATGGGCTTAATTTCTGGAGTTAGCATGTTCTTAGCATGTGCTTCTCATGTCCCTGTGGGATTCTTCCAGGTATTCTGATCTCCTTCCATAGTTCAAAGCTGAATTGATTGCCTGTAGTGTGTAGTTCTGTGTGCCCTATGAGGGACTGGCTTCCCATGCTGACTGCCCCCCTGCCTTCTACCCCGTGCTGCCTGGGCTGGACTCCAGGCTATGGGCTCACTGTGAGCCCATGATTATGGATGATTGATGGACGGATGAAACGGAACCAGCCAGTGAGCACAGAGGTTTAAGTTGATCCTTAAGCCCCAGTTACAGATCTTCTAGGTACCTACAGGAGCCGAGTGCCCGCAAGTGACAGCTCAAGTCTTCAGTACAGTCAGGGTATCTCCTGGAAATAGCCACAGCTGCCAGTAGGCCAGAGAGAAAACCTGGCAGAATCTCGGATCTCCGGAGACGTTAGACGCTAAGCTCATGAAGGCCGTCGTGTCATACACGCAAAGCACATGGTTTTGGGAGGAGTCAAGCATAGCCTTCAGTAGGTTCCCTCTTACTACAATCCCCATTCTTCAGATTTTAAGCACCACCCCCCTCCCCCTGCCCTGCCTGCTACTGAAATCTTTAATAAATCAGCTCTGGCAGCTTGGGCTCTCTGCAGCGATGAGGGACTCGAGGCCGCGTGGTGCAGTGTGGTCCGGGTTTTGTACAGAAAGTAATCAGACAAGCTGGAGGGAGGAGTGCCCAGGCGGGTGGGGCACCCCACCACTCTCCGGTGCGTCTGGCTTCCGCCGTCGCCTCTCTCTCATCAGCGGATGTTACGCAGAAGAGACGGGCCACGGGGCTTTAGATGGAACCGTCGGGGGAGATCCATCAGCCAGCCTGCACCTGTGGGAGTGGCTGCCAGCTGGACCTCCAGAACCAACTGGGTTTTGGGCTAAGGCAGACTGGAAGAAGTTGGGCAGAGACGTGGGTGGTGCTCCAAGATCTCCCCTTTGTTAAAGTCCACTGCTGGTCCTTGCCTCCACTCCGACAGCCTGAAAGCCTTTCTTCGTAGCAGTGGAGGTTTGAGTCAACCGAGAGAACCGCCATAAAAATAGGATGGTAAAACCAGTCCAAGCCCCACAATAAACATGTTTCACACCTCTTTGCAATTGGCAGGGCGGAGCCAAGGAAGGGAGCTCATGCATATTAATGTGCAGACTGTTCCTCAATGTACTAATTAAGAGTTTTTAAAGAGCCGGTTTTCAAGTGCAACCATGGGTTGAAAATGGGTTACCTGCTCGACTGGGCGGAATTACGTCCCAGCGGTACCACAAAGCGACAGTTAGCTCAGTGCTACACCGCTAGAGATGTCATTTACTCCATTTGGTGTCTTTGTTAACCATAGACAAGGGAGTCTCGGTGCAGCCATGTGGTTAGAAACGTTTGATTCATTAGGAAGGAAAGATTTCCTTCATGCCGCCCCCCCCACCCCCCCCCCCACCGCTCCAATAACGGGGAAAGTCCTTGGCCATTAAAGGAAAGCGGCTGCAGCGAAATCTGTGAAATAAATATTAGTGACACACAAGAAAAACGAAATCTGGGGCTGAAATAAGGGAGGGGAAAAAGCGAATATCTTGGCGGGCGCTCGCCTGGATGGCGACGTGTTGGAGGACACTCAGCCTGAGCCTGGAATCGGAAACAGGGATGAGGATACACTTGGGTGGCTTTTCTGAAAGCGCTTGCGACCTTCATCTCACAGACGAGCGCCATCAGGCCCGTTGAGCCTCTCTCCTTCGTTCTCTGACCATCCACCACGCCTGACTCTGGAGCGAGAGTGAGGAACGTGATACCGAATCTACAGAGACACCCCCAGCTCCGGCACGTAACCGTCTCACCGCTCCGTCTGCCAGACTGTTACCCCCAACGTTTTGATCCCGCTGAGCTCCCCTCATATCGGCAGCAGTCGTGTCACCAACTGCTCCTCTGAACTTTTTATTTGTGTTGTTTGTTTTTTATTCGTGTTCCTGGGCCAGTTTTCCTGTCTGTTATTCAGTCAGCCTCATAACAACTTCTCATATGAAGGACGTGCATGTTTTTATGTTCCGTAAACAACATTATGCATACAAACTGCCCCTGAATATGTTACCTGAGAGAGCCTGCCGGATATGAACTATGACAGTGTTTGGTCTGCAGTGATTCATTCTCTGCCTGTTTTCCTGGGAAGAGTAATTACCGTTCTGTGCAGGATACATGGATTTGTTATTGGATAAGGGCAGAGATTGGGAAGTGTGATGGCATCCAGGGACACGAATGTGGAAATTACCACAGGAGCCGCCTGCCGACACGGGGAGAGCGACTGAGTATTTCCTGCTGGAAATCTCTGTACCGAGATTATGGTCCACCATTGTAGGTTTATTCTGGATCAGCCCATTGGAGGGTTTGTAGAGGTGGAGACCTCCCCATCACTGCCCCCCGGCCGTGTGAAAACAGACCAGGGTGGTGTTCGCAGTCTGTGTGGACCACCCATGTGGTGTGAGGCCACAGTGTTGTCACAATGCTGCTGTTTGAATACCCCCTCCGCTCTATCAGCATGTTTGCAGGTTCTCCCTGTTTTGTGTGGAGTTTGCAGGTTCTCTCCATGATGTGTGGAGTTTGCAGGTTCTCCCTGTTTTATGTGGAGTTTGCAGGTTCTGCCCATGTTGTGTGGAGTTTGCAGGTTCTCCCTGTTTTATGTGGAGTTTGCAGGTTCTCCCTGTTTTATGTGGAGTTTGCAGGTTCTGCCCATGTTGTGTGGAGTTTGCAGGTTCTCCCCGTTTTGTGTGGAGTTTGCAGGTTCTCCCCGTTTTGTGTGGCGTTTGCAGGTTCTGCCCATGTTGTTTGGAGTTTGCAGGTTCTCCCTGTTTTGTGTGGAGTTTGCAGGTTCTCTCCATGATGTGTGGAGTTTGCAGGTTCTCCCCATGTTGTGTAGGTTTCTTCTGGGTCCTCCAGTTTACTCACAGAATATGGTCCTAGGCAGCCACCTATGTCACCTAACTGGTTGACCAGCAGTGTCATCCAGGGTACTTGTGCTCCCTGGGATAGACTGCAGGCCCCCCTGCAACCCTGAGCAGGATACGTGATTTACAGTGAAGGAAATCACAGAAGCACAAGCATGAACATAGTCCACAGGCACAGATAAATATTCATGGTTTATTCAGCTTACACCTATTAACAGCTTAATATTTTCCCATGTGGAATTTGTTTGGATATTCCTGTCGCTTCACACTGATGCGCCGCAGTGACTGTGACCTGTTTGTGACCGAGCCTTTAGGTTGGCATCCAGCGAGTCTGTGCAAATAACCGTAACTGCAAAATCAGTCATTTTGGGGTGTGGGAGGGGGGCCCTAACGTGCCATCTGAGCAGCCTGGTGGAGGGGGAACGGCAGGGGAGAGCATTTGTGTAGCACAAATCGCCCGTCCAGATGTACGCTGCGGGGTGCCGTGGAAACGTGTGCCTGCATATTGTTCTGGCTGATGTTTTAGCCACTGGGTAAGAAAGATTTTTTAGGAGGTCTGAGTGAAGGGACAGGTTTTCTTCTTTTATTTATCAGCCCCAATGTCCAAAGACGTTTTGATCACATGTCTGACTATGATACTTTGTGTTAACACCATCTCCTTGTAAGTACATATTCGGTCAAGTGTGACCCTCTTGTCATTCTTCTCTCTCTCTCTCTCTCTCTCTCTCTCTCAATTTCTTTCACTCCATTTCTGCAGGCACTTTCTGTTTAAAACATCTTCTGGGACCACTCCGCTGTTCAGCAGCTCCTCGCCAGGGTACCCCCTCACTTCCGGAACGGTCTACTCACCTCCGCCTCGACTGCTGCCCCGAAACACCTTCTCACGGAGTTCCTTCAAGCTGAAAAAGCCGTCCAAGTACTGCAGCTGGAAGTGCGCGGCCGTGTCCGCCATCACGGCGGCCACACTCTTGGCCGTCCTGCTCTCCTACTTCATAGGTATGACGGTGGTCACCACTGGACACTGTCCTCACTGGTTGCACTTTTGGAAAGCCGGAAATTTGTCATTCCTCAGGGTGGTTTACAGTTTAGTTGAAGTAACCTTTCAGTTTCTCTCTTAGTTTTAGCTTTTCTTTAGCTAGCTTTGAGCAGAGTAGGGATCCTGTGGGATCTCCACCAGATAGTCCAAGGTGAAAGGTAGCAGGGAGTGTAGCGGTTTATGTGATGGACCGTCATGGCTGTTAATGTCATGGATCTTCATGGCCAGTTAAGTCATGGACCTTCATGGCCGATTAAGTCATGACCTTCATGGCTGTTTATGTCATGGATCTTCAAGGCCAGTTAAGTCCTTGGCCTTCATGGCTGTTTATGTCATGAACCTTCATGGCCGATTAAGTCATGGACACTCATGTCTGATTATATCATGGACCTTCATAGCTGTTTATGTCATGGACCTTCATGGCTGTTTACATTGTGGACCTTCATGGCTGTTTATGTCGTGGACCTTCATGGCTGTTTATGTCGGGGACCTTCATGGCTGTTTACGCCGTGGGCCTTCATGTCTATTTATGTTGTGGCAGGTTCAAGTTCTGGGAAGGGGTCTCCCATAAATCCCTTGAGCATGGTGCTTGGCTGTGATATAAAAAGAACCTCAAACTGTCAGCTAAACCAAAACAATGATGGCCCACACTGAATGTTCTGTTCAGCCTTCTGGGCCCCTGTGAAAACGGCGGCCCTGTGTGACGGCGGTAATGAGCAGGGAATTGTGTCGCGCTGTTAATACTCGGGGGACCAGTGCATCCGTGCCATTGTGAGCTCAGAGTGTTAATTGTGATCAGAGTTCAGCATCTTCCCGGTGTGTAGCGATCAAGGTAAACGCCCGTCGGACAAGCAGATGTGAAAACGAAAATAGGAAGAAACAGAAACCCGAAATGTCTCAGGGATCATCCAGTTTTAGACATATTTCTGCAGTTATTCCAGCATCTGTTTTGAGCTATTTATTCTTATAATGTGCAGAAGTGGTTCATTGTCTCGGTCTGCTGGAGAGGGGAGCTTGTGATTTCTGGGATAATCTCCAGACTACGCGGCGCTCAGGGGAGGCCCACGGTTGGCGGGGCCGAACCCTCCGAGACCCAGTGCCGAGTGGATGCGGTAGCTGCTGAACCGCGGATCTCGGTGAAGATCTACCTGCGGCACCGTCTGCAGATTCTCCTCCAACAGACCCTCCCACCTCGGCGCTGCATGGCGGTGCGTGTGCGAGACGCCCGGTGGAGCGGGGGGGTGGGCATGTTCTCGCTCTTGCTTCATTTCTTGTCAAAACAAAACCTACCGTTTGACTCTCCAAATGAATCCTGAAGGTGAGGCCTATCATCCAGATATATCCCCAAAACCATGTGTGGTTTATTCTTATCTGGTAAGATTTGTTCAAGGCTTCAGTTGCCTGCATTTAGTGGCAGCGTTTTCTAACCGCGCTGCAAAGTTTTTGAAGAGGCCCTTGTGAATATTAAGGATCCAGGGAGGAACTGGCGAATGCCATACCTTATGGAATAATTTACCGGAATGCTGCAGATGAGGTTCAAACAACTGTTTCTTCATTCACTCGGCATTAACTGCGCAGAGAGACACAGACCGAGAACATTTTCAGGCTGAGAGGATGCCGGTTGCTAGGATACAGGTGAGCGGTCCTGATACAAGGAGAGCAAGCCTGGCATCCTGAGTTGTGAAGAATGAAGGCTCTCTCTCAGTGGACTCCCGCGGGTCCGTCTCCTGTAAGGACAGCATGACTAATTTCCTTTAATTGAGGGGAGACAAAGGGAAGAAATGGTAAACGATGAGCATCTTGCAGGGCAGCAGCCGGGCCGGCCTCCCCCTTCTCCACGTCTTTGATCTGGTTTCTCCTTCCACATTCAGCCGGGGAGGATGCGGGGAACAAAAAAAGAGAAAGAACCGAACCCGGAGCACTTGAGATTATCAGCATGAGGAAGGTGCGAGTCCCGGGAGGCAGAGTTGTGCCTGTTGAGTCGGCTGCCTCTTTCCATCTTTCTTAAACTTCTCCCACACACATATGCTTCCTAGTAATTGGGGCTTTTGCTAATCAAGCCAGAGGTCTCGATCCTATTGGTTTATCGATTGAAGTGCATTTTGTTTAAAGGGCAGCTGTCAGCTATTTAAGCTATAATAGTTGTTTAGACCATTCAATCACAAAAAAAAATGAAACATATTTTCACCAAATTGAGTGCCGTTTGGTTCATTTCATTCTCCCCCTTCCTGTCAGGCCTGTTTTACCCACCCCACCCCCCTAGCGTTAACCAGGACACCTAGACAGCTGATTCCTTCATGCTGCTTTCTGTCGGATCCTTTCATCGTGAAACGCATGACCCAGAAACCTCTCGGTGCATGAAGAGACCAATCAGAGGGCTTGATGTGGAGTGCGGCCATGCGTTTGGAGTCTCGGATGGATTCCTCAGTAGCCAGAGTGATCATCGTGACCCCCATCGATCGCCGTGTTCCATGTTCCATTCACGGATGTCACTCTCCTCACTGTTCAGTTTGTAACCAGAAGGTGTTTGCCGGGAAATGCCCAGGATTATAACATAAATATGCCCTTTGAAGGTTTTCCCTTTATTTTTTTCCAGTATTTTTTTTTATCATCCAAAGCCCCAGAAAAATTGTGAAAAGAGGTGAAGCCAGATATTCCGATCCGTTAAAGCCGCCACGGGGAGCAGACAAAAGTAGATCTCATCTTGGGAACCACAGCGCCACCTGTGGCGATGAGAAGGACTGCATGGCCGAGACACAGCAGAGAGTTTCCCGGAAGCCTTTATCTCCCAGGCGACAGCTGGCACCGACAGCTGAATATTTAATAGTGTGACACACTTTTTTTTTTTTTACGGGAGACATGCGCACACACCGAGAGTAACCGTTTGCTCTCGACAAGAGTTAATGAAAGAAACAGAAAAGCTTCTGGGGTTTTTGACGAACTGCAGAGAGAAGTTTTTTTTGGACACGTTGATCAACCACTTCTTCCCTCCCCACCCCCCATCCCCGAATCACCCTCCAACTGGGTAGCAAACCACTTAAAATTCTGAGCATGCCCAAAGAATGACTGAGACCGCTGTTTGAGGAACCTCCCCTCGTCGACTGTGAGGATGTGGTACTCCTCGACTGTGATGTTTCTAGAGCGGGAAGGCAGGGGGGTGAAGGTTGCAAGTGGTTTGGGTGGTAGGATAGGGTGGAGATGGTGTGGCTGGTCATGCTAGAGCCGGGATGAAAGGCGTGGTTGGTTCACTAGGCGGGATGTGGAGCAGTTGCTCACACAGATGTCTCAGGATGTGAGTCTGCTGTTTGTTTTTTTTAGTATAAGACAGTGTTTCCCAATGCAGTTCTTGGGGATCCACAGTCAGTTCATGTTTTTGCTCTCGCCGAGCTCCCTGTAAGACTTCCCTGGGAAGCCGGGAAGGAACAAAAACATGGACTGTGTGTAGGTCCCTGAAGACCGGATTGGGAAACACTGGTATACTATATTATGGTGGTATACAGTATACTATATATATATTGTATATTGTATATTCTATGCTATTACTCAAGTAACACGGAACCAAAAAGTCTTGCTGGAACCTTTTAATGATAGAGTAAGTGAGTTGCTGGAGGACTGTCAATTTACGCAGGTAGGACACTGGAGAGGGTTCACTGGCTTAGTTGCAGTGTGGGAATCACGACGCCTACCTTTCAGTGAACAGAGCTGCCCCCCCCCCACTAGAATTCTACTTACAGCCCTTTTGAAGCCATGTTCTTCATGAGACTCCAGCTTTCACCCTCAGCCCAAGGACAGGTCATTAGCTAAATGGGTGTCCCTAATTTGCCTGTGATTTGTTAGCAAGAGCCCAACCGCCCTGTCCTGGGTGCCCCCCCCCTCGCACACCTTACTTCCTGGGATCTGCTCCAGACTTAGTGTGAACACGCACGTGTGCAGATGCGTCGCTAGCCGTACAGATGGCCTCCATGGCAATCAGCTGCATATCGCTCCGGTGTTCTCCCTGCCGTTCCCCTTGCCTTTCTCCTCACTGTTCTGCCCGCTGTTCTCTGCGCCATTCTCCCCGCCGTTCCCCTCGCCTTTCTCCCTGCTGTTCACCACACTGTTCCCCTCACCTTTCTCCCTGCCGTTCCCTGCACTGTTCCCCTCACCATTCTCCCCGCCGTTCTTCGCGCTGTTCCCTTCACCGCTCTCCCCGCCGTTCTCCCCCGCTGGTCCCCTCGCCTTTCTCCCCGCTGTTTCCCTCACTGTTCTCCCCGCTGTTCCCCTCACCGTTCTCCCCGCCATTCTCCGCGCTGTTCCCCACACCATTCTCCCCGCCGTTCCCCTCGCCCAACGAGATCTGCAGCTCCTTGTTTGTTTCTCTGCTTTTTTGCCTGTGAATTAAGTCATAAAAAAGGCAGAGGTGTAAACTCAAGCAGATACATGTATTTTTAATGCTCCTGTTTGAGAAAAAGGGATTAATTTCAGCCTTCTGTTCAAGGAGATTAAACAAATAATTAGCCATTGTGAGTTAGTTGTCTGAACACGTTTAAGGCCCTTAGTGAATATTAGAAGTATCTTGTTCATCGTGATACATTTGCGGGATAGATATTCGGAGGCATATGGATGTTAAAAGTATAAATTAACTCTAATCTGTCTAGAGCCAGGATTGGAACTTCATACTATGCATCTATTAATGAGACCAAAGGACCAAAGAAGTGTAATTATACAAGGATATACAATATACAATAGACATTTTAATTATAGTAATTTCTTACACCTTTCTGGGTTCTAGGTTTAGCTGTACCACAGTGAGGTGTCCATCCAAAAAACTCAAATGGTCTTCAGGGACAATGCAGCCGAGAAACACTGCAGGAAGTTTAATTCACACCTCAACTGCCGCAATTACAAACACAACACTTAGAGATGTAATTGAGGTCAGTCTTGTCCATTTAGTGACAAATTAGACTATTCATTGTGTAATTATTTACAGGACCAAGCGAAAATGAGGGATACATATTTGTGGAATGTTTTAAAAGCAATGTTTTTCTAACTAAATTAACTCTTCTGAGTCCAGTTTAACTTGAGTTTAATTCCTTGATGGTGTTAATTGAGGCGGTACCGTGTCCAGATTTCAGTGCCTTTCAGAGATGTTTTCAGATGTTTTGATATGTGTTAGATCAGTCTGCCTTTTCAGTTTTGTCTCTCCCAAGTAGCAACATCTTTTGCAGTAATTGCAATTCAGCTGATGCTAGTTTATGAATTGCACCAGCAGTTCAAAATGCCAGCATGTGTTTGGGTGTGAATGCCACCCGCGTTTTAGTCTTTTGCTGTGCGAAGGTTTGCTCAGCAGTAGTCCCTGTAGAAGGCGCATAGGAGCTATCCCGTAAGTGACTAACATCTAATGTAAGAGCCAAGCATTTAGCCTAGCAAGTACCATAAGAGCCAAGCATTTAGCCTAGCAAGTACCATAAGAGCCAAGCGTTTAGCCTAGCATCTAACATAAGAGCCAAGCATTTAGCCTAGCATCTAACATAAGACCCAAGCATTTAGCCTAGCATCTAACATAAGAGCCAAGCATTTAGGCTAGCAAGTACCATAAGAGCCAAGCATTTAGCCTAGCAAGTACCATAAGAGCCAAGCGTTTAGCCTAGCAAGTACCATAAGAGCCAAGCGTTTAGCCTAGCATCTAACATAAGAGCCAAGCGTTTAGCCTAGCATCTAACATCAGAGCCAAGCATTTAGGCTAGCAAGTAACATAAGAGTCTAGCCAGTAGACTAGTGCGTAAAATAAGAGCTGTACATGTGCCTTGCATGCAACCTGAACCTGTCATGTAACATAAGAGATAAAATGTAGGCTAGCATGTATCATAACGGCCGAGCATGTAGGGCAGTATGTAACATGAGAGGCACGCATGTAGGGCAGCATGTAACATAAGAGCCTGACATGGAGCCTAACATGTAAAGGATACAAATGTACACAGAACACAACCCAGGGTTACAACAAGCAGTTTCGGGAAATGGAAGATGGACACATTCCCCCAGATCTGTCACTGTTTTCATCATGTTTGTAAGTTGGTTAAGCAGTGTGGAATAGGAGAGCTTAAGACCTGAACTTTTGATCAATATTGATTGAGTGTCCTGCATTTATTGTTCATCAGCCCTCACTGTGTATAATGCAGAATAGCAGAGGTCAAACCTGGACCATGTGTCTCTACAAACACTGAAAGAAAATCACTCTGAAGAAACGTTATTGCTGTCCCTCAGTAAGCGGGCACCTTCATAAAAGGCCCATCGAATGACTCGACGCTCACCTTCTACACAAACACCGACTGTAGCCATGACAGGACGATAGAGGAGAAAGTGTGGGAGGGAAATATGCCAGGATCCTTACGGAAAACAGCGGGAAATAAACTGGAAAACTGGAAGCTAAAAACGCCAATCACAGCCTACCTCCCCACACACACACACACACACACAGACATACGCACACTAACCTGCAGCCGGAAGCACTAGCCTTCACTCTTACAGAAATGAGGACATCCCATCATCTTGTTTCCACGGCGTTGAGGGACTTGAGGGGAATTACATTTGGAGCCCCGAACTCCCTTCATGCATAGCTAAAGGTGGCGGACATCTTTCAGATGTTATGTAGGTAATATCATACATCACTTTGAGCAGATAAATTATACATAAACATTACATAAAGCGGGAGGAACTCTCATGAATTTCTTATCGAACACCTTTCCAATTAATAATTCATGTTTGTTGCAGGCCTGAGTATGAGGTTTTTGAGGCGTCCCAGAGATATAATTAATCAGTTTGAGTGTACTGAGAGACTAGAGGTGACCCCCCCCATGCTGGTCTAAGATTCAGCTAGTCCCATTCCCAGTACTCTGACTTAACCAGGTTGGTTAAATCCAGATACAGAAGGACTGGTTTTGTTGTGTAACGTGACGAGGCATGCAGTTATAAAAGAGCCCAGTAGGAGGCAGTCCTGCTATCTCAGAGGCAGTAGTTGGAGGTTACTAGAGGACCAGCTGTCTTTATTCCAAGGAAAGGTTCAGTTCCTCCTAAACAGGAAACTTCTATAGGATTCTTCAGAAGCAGAGAAGCCTTTTGTTCCAGGCACGGTTTGATCTCCCTGCATCGCTCGGCAGAGGAAGGTTTGGAGCTGCCATTCGTCCAGGGTCACACTGTCCTCCAAAGCAGGCCACAAGTTGGACAGCAGTACCTCTTGGGGAGAGCGAGAAGTACATCCAGGGCAGCACTGGGACGGCTCTCTCCACAAATACCTCAGACTGTCATCTTTAAACTCTTTGATGAGGGGCGTGGCTGTCAGGTCAGATCTTATTGCCTGCGTGCCTCGTTTGCATCCCGTTCATTCTTAAATGTATATATTTCTTCATGAATGAGGAAGAGGAAGAGGGGCTGTGTGGAAGGGAGAGACGGAGAGGGATTAACCAGAACAGGAGGTGAGAATGGATCAAGCAGGTGATAAAAACTCAAACTCTGCCCAGGACCAAAGAGTCAGAAGCAGTGCACTCTCTGTACATTCCCAGACCAGGAACGCTGCCTGATTTTGGGACCATTTCACGAGGCGACCCCCAGCAGAGGAGGGTAGTCCAGGTCCAGAAAGTAAAAATCCAGACCAAGATTATGTTCCAACCAAACAGTCTAGTATTCTGTGAATGGGACTCTTTATACTCAACTGATTGATTGAAAAAAATCTTGGTATTTTTACTTTCCGGATCTGAGCTCTCCACCCCTGGCCCCCAGTTTTGTGAACCACCCCCACCCCCACCTCTCCGGTGCTTCAGTCCAGGGCATCTGCTTGGCTTTGCAAGCTCACACATTTCTCAGTGCCGGGACGCTTGTGAAATATGTCCCTGAGCTGGACACAGTTCCTGTACATTTTGCCTCATTTTATCTCCGAATGTATCTGGCAGCGTTTGCAAAGGGAAAGGAGGAGTGGAGAAGAGGCAGTGGAAGTGAAGGCGAGGGCCTGCAAGAGAGTGGCTTGGAAGAGATGGTCCTCAAGCAAGAATCCAGGCTGTGGAAGTGAAGGCGAGGGCCTGCAAGAGACTGGCTTGGAAGAGATGGTCCTCAAGCAAGAATCCAGGCAGTTGAGGAACTTAAAGGAACAGGACAATGGAAGGAGCTTTTTCTTCCATTCTCCTGCTCACTTTCAGTTATTCTCAAGACTTCTGCATTGAGGGGGGGGGGGCTCCCTCCACCGTCAGACGTTCCCACTCAGTTGTGAAGGTCTCTCCTCATTTTCTTCTTCCGTGTGACACATGCGTCTGAATATCCACGGGTCCAACTTCACGTCAAACCACCCGAAAGTGTGCATTTACTGCAGCCACGGAAATGTGAAGAAAATCATGATGGTCTGGGCCTCGCCTTCCATATATTACACTTTAAAATGCATGTAAATACATTGGTGGGGACGGGCATTTTTCTCCCGCCCCCTCTGAGACATATCACCAGTCCGTGCGATCGCCCCTGCAGAATGGCCTTTGTGATGGAGATGTGACTGTTGGGGGAGCAGGAGTTCCGAACATGCTGTTCAGACCTTCTAAGAACCACCGAATTCTCCTAAAGCAGATATGAACTCTTGGTCCGTAGCACTGGGCTCTCTGTGGGCGCACGGTGAGGGCATCTGAGGTACTTAGGCGCTAACAAGAGCAGCAGAGTTTGTTTGCCGGCTTGTGGTGCGCGGCCACAATACAGTGCAGTCGCCATGTGGAAAATGCTGTAGAATAGGGGCTGTGAAGTGTCAAAGGCAGTGATACATCCCCCCTCCCTCCCTCCTCTCCTACAGCCATGAACCTGCTTGGACTCAATTGGCGGCTGCAGCCCTCAAATGCTCATGTGGTCAGCAACAGGCTTGGCACGCAATTGCCAAGCAACAGCGACGTGGCAACATTGCCCTCTGGGGGCAGAGGTAAGAATGGCAACAGCTCATTTCTATTTCCAGCAGCAAAAGGAAAAAAAAAATTCTCGACAGATATCAGTGTGGTCGGTCCTTGAGGCAGGATCTCAGTGAGTTGTTTGTGTTACACCCCATTAGCTACTCCTAACAACCTAGGCAATTAACCCAGTATAAGTGTGTGTTGATTAAAAAACACAAAGTCAGATCTTTCCAGGTATTGTGACCCTTTGCAATTCAGCGTTCACTCCTGCAGTGCTCCACTTTGGTATTGACACACACGGAGCTTTGCGATTGTGCATTTATGCGTGCAGCACCGCGACGGAGACGTATAGCGTTGCATTTCAGAGTGCATGTTACTTTTAATGCCGTCTCCCAGCCCCAGAGACGCGCGCTTTGCCTGTCAAATAGTGCTGATGTTCTTTCTTTGTGAAAACACTCTCTAAATTTAATTTACTGTTTACTGGATTTTCGGGACGGGAGGCTTTTCTTGCCGGGCCCCGCATCTGCCAGCTCGGTCCTCGGAGGGAGACGGCAAGTCTTTCGGGGGCCGTAAATTCCCTCCCGCTCCGTGTTTGGAGAGATGTTCGGAGGCCGGCGGATTTAGGTGGCGCGGCTGATGAAATCTGAGTAACAGGATCGTACCGGCATGGAGAGGAGCTGAGAATACGGGGCGGAAGAGGGAAGGAGCGGCTGGAAGGAGACAGGTTGATTTAAGGGTGCTAGGCTTTTTCCAGAACTTTCCATCTGGGAGATGCTGCTTCCTTCCTTTTTTGTTTTTATTTTTTGAATTTTCTCCCATTTGGTGCCCCCCATGGTCATGCCTCCCCCCATCCTGGTTATATATTAATGAGGTTACAGGAGGAGTTTAGTATTAATGAGCTTTTCATGGACTTTTCTTTTTTATTTTCTCACTATTTTTCTTCGGTTTTCCTTGTCTGGGGCTCGGTCCCCTGCGTATGTGTGACCTGATTCCTGACGAATCAGGTGTTACAGAAACGTGGCGCATCTCTCAGCTCTCTGTCCCCCCTCCCCGTGAACACCCCCAACAGCGGACGGTCACTCCGTTGGCAGAATGAGCCGTAAATAGCCGGATTAGAAATCAATGAACATGGCGGCAGCGAGAGCCTCGTGCCCTAGGCCAGCGCCGCACGACGTGATGTACTCTGTAAATCAGAATTAGTGCCTGTCATCATGGTCACATGATGCAGAGATAGTAGTAATCAATGCGATGATGTGTGTCATCCCATTCTTCAGAGGGTGGCTTTGCCAAAAGTAATTAATTCACGTGTTGTTGTACAGGTTGAACATAGGATAATAAACAGGAAAGTAATGTTATTTCATGAGTTAGTTTTCTTCTTTTTGCTGTTTGGAACATGCTGTCTGGGTATCACTGTTTCAGCAACAGCAATGAGACTTTCACAGTAAGCCATCTTGCACAGGGATTGGGGTTATGACACAGGCAGTTCACACACGGTGACCCCTCGTTATGAAATGCACAGGCTGCTCCTGTGTTGAAGGTATGGAGGCAGATCCCTGCTTACTGGCCCTAAGCCCTGTGTGTGCGGAGATGCGGGTGTTTCACGTGACTGCAGAGATGCGGGTGTTTCACGTGACTGCAGAGATGCGGGTGTTTCACGTGACTACAGAGATGCGGGTGTTTCACGTGACTGCAGAGATGCGGGTGTTTCACGTGACTGCAGAGATGCGGGTCTTTCACGTGACTGCAGAGATGCGAGTGTTTCGTGTGGGGAGTGGGATGCAGGTGTTTTGTGTGAGTGTGGAGATATGGGTGTTTTGTGCCTTTTCGTGACAGGTCACTCCCCATCTCCCCGCAGGACCCTGGATGCCCCGAAACACCAGCATCGACACAGGTGAACTTGAGCTGGGCCGACGGGTCACCCAGGAGGTGCCCCCTGGAATGTTCTGGAGGTCCCTGCTGCACATCACCCAGGCACAGTTCCTGAAGTTCAATATCACCCTTGGCAAGGACGCACTGTTCGGGGTCTACATCCGCAAGGGGCTGCCTCCCTCCCACGCACAGGTGCCTCACCTCTCCGTACACTCTCCTGACACTGTGTTACTCCACATCCCCCCAGTGTAAGTGTGGGTGACTGAGCTTTAATGGTCACCCTCTTACTGGTAGAGCTGGCGGGTTATTTTACAGACCCCTCTCTGAATGTCTGCAGCAGCATAAGGGCTGTTAATCAACCACTGAAAACATGGACACACCTCCAGGGTCACGGCTTCAAGCGCAGCCCGGTATGCATGTGTGTGGGGATGAACTCACCCTTCGAGACAGTTAGTGGCCCCATGAGACATGGGTGGGGCGAGGGGCTGTTCTGGGATTGAACCGGCTCGGCGAGCATATCAATAACCATTAAAGAGCAGAGCTGGTATCTCTCTCCCTTCCAGCCAGAGAATTTACCCTAAACTCCTAAATGGTGGTTATCAGTGAGCTGAGGGCCTTATCCCTCTAGCCCCCCCACCCCCTTGGTAGCATCCACACCCTTCCTGCCTCTCATTCAGCAGAGTCTGAAAAGTGTGTTGGCGTGGATCTTTCCCAGAGGGCCTGGTGGCCAGTGGTGGTGTTTAACAAAACTCAAAGCCTGCATTGGCCACAGAGAGTCACTGCACTCAGGGGCCCAAAACTGACTTTTTGAGTCCCAGAAATAAGAAAGTGGCCCAACTGATGGCATCCATGTGGGCACGGAGCAAATCCCCGGCCGGCAGTTTGATGGCATTGTGCCCCCACCCCCCTCCCCTGCACAGTACGACTACATGGAGCGGCTAGACGGCCGGGAGAAGTGGAGCGTGGTGGAGTCGCCACGGGAACGGCGCAGCGTGCAGACGGTGGTGCTGAACGAGGCCGTCTTCGTACAGCACCTGGACCCGGGCAGCTGGCACCTGGCCTTCTACAACGACGGCAAGGAACGCGAGATGGTCTCCTTCAACACAGTGGTGCTGGGTGGGTCCTCGCGATTCTGTCGACCTGATATTGGAGGAAGATCTTCGGGAAGCTCTTGGACCTCCTCAGCTAGTGTTTTTTTGTAAGCCTGAGCAGGGGCCAATCGTCAGACCAGGTCACCGATTCGTGGCGTGGAGAAAAAGATTGGGTCCGTGACCGTGAGATTCCAGGAGCTCCGAGCTTCTTGTAAGCGTGACGTCATGTGCAATTAGATGCCTAATATCCATACTGGAAACTGAGTGATCAGAATAATTAGAGTTTGCATCGGAGCTCAGAAGAGTAAATAATGGGATTTTAAGAGGCTTTGAAGCGATGTCTGCTCCGCTTGTCAAGCCTTCCTCCGTCCCCCATGGCTCTCAGCAGGACCCAGCTCTGATCTGTGGTTGCTAACCAACAGTGACATATTCATGTAAAAGCAGTAGGAAATGAAGGCCATACTGGGAACGTGAACCAGGCAGGGAGGTGGGGGGGCTTTTA
>JAODKC010000051.1:5870167-5884145 GCA_026777985.1 Mormyrops attenuatus | reverse complement strand
CCCGCCATCAGCAGTCGGGACAGCGCTGCCTCCCTAGTGGCCGATAACTATCCTTCACGCTCCTGTGGTGCGTGAGGCGCTATGGCGTGGTGGTGTGACCCCTGCTTTTAGAGGTATCTAGACACACATAGGAAACCCCTGTGAGCAACCGAAGAAGGGGAATGGGATAAATGGAGAATGAGCTGGTGGGGCAGACCTGTGATGGATGGGTGAAGAAATGTGGGCTCAATAAATATGCCAGCGCCACATAAGTGATGGCTCATTATCATATTATTATTATCCGACTCGAGCTCCACATGCCTTTACAGAATCCGTGCAAGAATGCCCCCAGAATTGCCATGGCAACGGCGAGTGTGTGTCTGGAGTGTGCCACTGCTTCCCGGGCTTTCACGGAATGGACTGCGCCAAAGGTAGGAGGCGGGGGGGGGGAAACCAGTCAGGAGGGAGGGGGAGATGAGAGGGGAGACTGACATCCGCTGAACTGCCCCCCGTCCCGTTGATTCATTGTTGCACTAATGCATTCGTTTTGATGCCCCCCACCCCCCACTGAAGCTGACTCGATCTGCAACATGGTACAAGGTTCGCGTTTAAGTCTTCCTGACAGGGAAAGGCGTGAAGCAGCCCTTCCTGGGCTGTTTTAGGGCCCCGACGCACCGCCTCATCTCTCTGTGCTCATTAATAACGCTGTTCAAACACTTAGAGGGCTGCCTGTCTGCCTAGGGCTGCCGGGGGGCGGGGGGGCATCTATCATTATTATTACACTCCTTGGACATGGAAATGTGCCTGAACATTACTGTGTCTTTTATTTAATTCCATCCCTTCCTCTCTGTCTCTTTGCCTTTCACTTTCATCCTTTGCCGTCTCCCCTTCATCCTTTCCTCTCTCTCTCTGGCCTCCACCCTCCTCCTTACTCTGACTTCTTTTCATCTCATGACCTCCTCCCTCCATCCTACTCTTCTCCCTGCCATCCTACACCTCTTCTTCTCCTCCTTCCACCCTCCTCCTGACTATTATTCCCCTCCATCCTACACCTCTTCTTCTCCTCTTTCCACCCTCCTCCCAACTATTACTTCCCTCCATCATACACCTCTTCTCCACTTCCCTCCATCCTATATCTCTTCTTCTCCTCTTCCCACCCTCCTCACTATCACTTCTCTCCATCCTATACCTCTTCTCCTTCTTTCTCCATCCTATACCTCTTCTCCTCCTTTCTCCATCCTCAATGCTTCTACTCATCCCTCCATCCTATACATCTTCTTCTCCTCTTCTCACTCTCCTTCTATTACTTCCCTCCATCCTACACCTCTTCTCCACATCCCCCCACCCTCCTGATCCCTCTCGCTCCCTCCATCCTGTACTCCACCCTCATTTATCTCCCTCCTTCTCCCCTCTTCTGCTTTTCTGCCCTCCAGCTGCCTGTCCGGTCTTGTGCAGCGGAAATGGTCAGTACGACAAGGGCGTCTGCGTCTGCTACAGCGGCTGGAAGGGTCCCGAATGCGACTTGACGGCCAGCCAGTGTGTCGACCCACAATGCAGTGGGCAGGGCACCTGTACGGAGGGCACCTGTGTCTGCAACACCGGCTACAAAGGCGAAAGTTGTGAGGAGGGTGAGGCCTCTTATCCGCACCCATCACACGTCATTAAGTGGCATTACATCACATGCTGCTCCCCTTAACAAGCAGGGCACTCAGCCATGGCAGGGAAGAGGGTGTGGGAGGGCAGTAAAGCACTATGGGGATTTTATTAGGTAATGTAGATCAGCCTATTGATTTCATTAGTCAGGAGTGCAGCCTCGACATTTCATTTGCTCCCTGGGTTTCTGGCATGTCCGGTTTATCAGACGCAAAGACGTGTGGAAAACATTCCTGGAAAGGAGAGGAAAGGGCGGTGTGATTAAAAACAGCAGACACTCATAAAGTGGTTGGTTTGGGTGCCCCCCCCCCCCCGCCCCGTCTTCCTGTTTATCTCTCCTCTGTCGCTCTTTTTCTTGCCGCTCCAGTTTTTTTTTTAACCCGATATTCATTACCTCCTAGTCACTCATCCAATTTACCTGCAGCCCGGGTGACACCTGAATCGATACCCGCAATCCGAATTTCTGCCGCATAAGCAGGAGTTGTTTCTATGGCCCCGCCTGAAGGAGCAGTGGGGGCGGGGGCATGGGGGGAGACACGGAAGGTGTTCTGTCACAGCCAGATAACATAATGGAAGCGAGGTGTGCTGGACAGGGTAGTCGAGGGCTTGCGGATCCACAAAATAGTTTTTCTTCGCTCGTGCGGCGAGATACCCTTGTCACGCTGGAGGTCAGAATCAATCCTGGCACTGTGCCACTCCAGACGGGACGGCTCAGATCGTACAGCTTCCGGCGTGATATATAAACCCTGCCGTTTTATGTACGTGATTTTTTTTAAAGCCCTGTAAGTGCTGTCCAGCGCGCTGCCGGGGAATCCATCACTCGTGCTTTGAGGTGCCCGCAGATCTGGCTGACGGTTCGCTGACATTCACCTCACGCTCCCTGGCTTTCCTCTTTCCAGTGGACTGCCTGGACCCCGCCTGCTCCGGGAACGGCATCTGCGTCAAGGGGGAGTGCCACTGCAAGCCGGGCTGGGCGGGGCCCATGTGTGAGGCCCCCAGGGCCCAGTGCCCCGACCAGTGCCACAGTCGCGGAGCCTACATCCCGGACACGGGCGTGTGCAGCTGCGACCCCAACTGGATGGGCCCCGACTGCTCCGTGGGTCAGCTTCTCGCCTAAACTCCGCCCCCCCCCCACCATGGCTGTTCATCCTCGGCTGTTTCCAGATAAAATGCTGTGATCTCAGTAGCGCCGAAGGTCACCTTGGAGAGCAGGGAGGAGGATTAACTGCATGTGATTTTAGGCCTCCTGATATCTGGGGGGGGGGGCAAAATGGCCAGTGGAAGATGGATGGACAGATGCTTAGTTTGCCCATCCATCATGCAGCGTGATGACACCTGTCACTGTTCAGTCCCCCACTTTATGTACATGCTCAGCTCTTTAAGTCACAGGCTGTTTCACTGCTCCATACCTCTGAAAATAGGGAACCCTGAAAGCTGTACCTGCATTTCATTCATTTGAAGGAGGCTTTTATCCAAAGCAGTGTACTTTTTTGATAAAGCAGGGTCATACAGTCCCTGGAGAAATTGGGGTTTAAAGGCATTGCTCAGAGACCCAGAGGTGAGGTCCAAAATCTCCCCATCACAGGTTTAGCATCCTAACCCCCCTCCTCTGTTCTTAAAGGTAGCAGAACGTCTAAAGTCACATGACCGCATTCCTGGCTCTGCCGCTCTCGTCGGGTGCCTTTACTCCGCTGTGTCTGAGCCCGTGTGCCCGCTCCGTGTGTCCCCCCCGCCCCGCAGAGGTGTGCTCAGTGGACTGCGGCGCCCACGGCGTGTGCATGGGCGGGGCCTGCCGCTGTGAGGAGGGCTGGACGGGTGCGGCCTGCGACCAGCGCGTCTGCAGCCCACAGTGCATGAAGCACGGCACCTGCAAGGACGGCAAGTGCCAGTGTCAGCAGGGCTGGAACGGCGAGCACTGCACAATCGGTAGGCACACCCCCCCCCCATCCGCACCCAGCCAATCATGGCACTGCAGCCAGCCAATCGCAACCTGACACTCAGTCAGTCAATGAAGCCAGCCAATCACAATCCTACCCCCAGCCAATCACACCACTGCGGCCAGCCAATCGCAACCTGACACCCAGTCAGTCAATGAAGCCAGCCAATCACAATCCTACCCCCAGCCAATCACTGTGCACTTTCCCTAAGCTTTGGTCCAGATGGGGGATGAAACAAATGAGCATGCTGGACTTGTAATGGCTCGCAGTTTTTAGCAGAGCTGCGAAGTTCAGGTCCCAGGAGTAAAATTCCAGACCAAGATTTTGTTTCAACCAACCAGTTGAGTACTCTGTGAATGTAGCTGTTTATACTCAACTGGTTGATTGAAACAAAACCTTGGTCTGGATTTTTACTTTCTGAACCTGAACTTTTCAACTCTGGGTTTTAGTTCTTTATGTAATGATCGGTGGTATTTTGAAATATCGAGACACGTGTGCATTTCTGCTCCTCTGTAGTAATTCCCTGGAGGTTCCAGCAGTAAATGTGCGTCACTGATAATTAAATGTATTATAGTTCACAGCCCACGTTTTTATTCCAGGGAGAAAGATAAAAGCATCTGGTTCTTCCTGTCAAAACTGAGCATTACCGTGGCCCTGCCTGGCGCCCTCTGCAGGACACTTTGTGCTGGGGTTAGGGTTAGGCTGCCGGATTGCTCACCTCACATGTTCGGCCCCCTTTGGGTTCCAGAATGCTCCGCTGGGCAAGATCCTGCCGCTTACTCTCTGTATCTCAGCAGGTTCTCCTGATCTGTGCCTTTTTTCTCCCCCTGAAACGCAGACAGCGTGTCATGCCTGTAACGTCTGTATCATCCTCACCGTTTGTGTGATTTTTCTATGTTTGGTGACTTTCCACACTCATGTGAATTCCCTCACTCCCGCCCCCATGAAACATGTTGTCTGAAAATCTGCATGTTTTGTCTTTAACGCAGACTATTTGGATAAGCTTGACAAAGGTATCGTATCTCTACCCCCCCTTCGTCTCGCTTTGTGTTTTGATCTAGCTGGGCACCTGTAGAACGCTTTCCCCGCCGGAAAGCGCAGCTGGTCAGCCTGTAGACGCAGTATTGTGCAGTGTTTTTCTGTCCTGTGCGCAATAGATAGACTTGCTTGTTAAATAGTTCCTGTGTTTTATTGTGCCGATAACGCTGCTGTTGGTGGACATGGTCGTCCTGCGCCTGGGATTTCAAGGCGGTGTCTCCATTGCACTGCAAGAAGCACCAACATCACTGTTTCCAGGGTGGGGTCCCTGCATACCTGCTCCGGGGGAGATTCAGTCCAGCCGGGGTCTGTGTTAGCTGACTTTGGCCGAGACGCAGTTTGAATTATTCCTGCGATTTCAAGTCACATTCGACAGAATGTGTTTCCTGAAGACCTCGATTCATCTTCCAGTTTGTGTTAGGAGTAACTGCGGTGACAAAAAAGCGTAGAAGATTCTAAATATCTTCCCTCTTTATAATGAACAAAGCAGTGTTCGTTATTTAATCACTCATTCCCGACCAACAAAACTGAAAAATCTAAACATGACTGCTATTAATATAATAATGTGCATGTATTTTATTATATATTATATAACAAATGAAACCAGCAATGCATAAATGTTCTTTATATTTCAAAACTGTAGCAAATCCTCAGCAAACACATTCTTTACAGTGATTTAATATAGTAAAATATCTCACTGATTAGTAGCGAGTTTGAGTTGTGCCTAATTGATGAAAACCTCAGCTGGACTGAACCGCACCACACACTAGCACCAGGACTGAGAAACACTGACACGCATCTTCCACATCACGCACCTCCTCTGCTCCCACCATAAGGTGTGTATATAACTGTGATGTGTGAACTCACAGGCGTGTGCCCGCAGCTTATACACGGGTCGCCTCACGGTGTCCTCAGGGCTGGCTGAGCGACGATTTTCCTTCCCCTTCTCAGACTCTCGTGCTCGGCCGCAGTGGGGTAGAGCTGGGAGCTGCTTGTTCTCGTTTGCAGTGGGGGCGGGGGGAGGGGGTGTCTAACACACCAGTCCAGATGATGCAAAGCTAAGGAAAGAATATTTGCGGGCGGGGCCATCTCCCTAAAAATAATAAACCGGTGAGAAATATTACTGACTTTGGCTCATTGTTAAACTTCATGAGTGTCAAAGTGGACGGACAGTGGTCTGATCGCCTGCTGTTACTTAGCGACCAAATTTAGTCTTATTTTTATTTTCGCACTGTGCACACACTTCCTCCAGGATAGCTGATTCTTTCGAGCGATTTGCACAGACGTTTCTTATCTTTCTGCTAATTAAAGCCCAAATCCAACCATTGCAAGTGCAGATATTGTGGCCTCATATGGATTTACACTGGACTGAATAATGAATGATGATTGGCAGTAATATCCGCGCGGCTGTTGCGTCCTTGTCCATGCATAAATTGCACATGTAACGCGGTGGTTTTAACTAGCAGGTCACAAAACGTGCGGTGGATGCGCGTGCATGAAGGTATAATGAGATTTATCAAAAAGTCGGTGATCGCAAGCTGTAGGGAAGGAATTTTGAAATGTGTCACATCGTTATGAATTTTATTCCATCTTAATTTTCATTCATTTAGCTACTGTCAGTCAGTACCATCTCTCAGTTCTGCTTGCATAAATTGAAATGTGTCTCACTTGATATAAATGATGTGTTTTAGTGTGTTGGGGAAATAAGTAGAATCTAAACCACCTGAACTCTTAATCAACAACATGTGATTTTTAAAAATGTGATAGTTTGTGGTTGAGTGTGCTGCGTACATGCATAAGACTGCAAATCCTATATCATACAAGTACAAATGTGCTCTCCTGTCCGAGAGAGTGAAGAAATCATATATAGCCTTAAGGAACAGCATATTTTTCTTACATTAGCAATACATTACAGGTGTTCATAAAATGAACAGTTTTTGCATGGTTATTAATAAAGAGTAGTAGTAATACACATGAATATATACAGCTCTGGAAAAAAAGAGACCACTCCATATTTTTAAAATAAATCTGCATTTTTAAATCCTGGTTTAATCCTGGTTCTGCTGGCAGAAGGCTATGCTGAGAAGCAGGCTGCTTCCAGGCTTGAAGTTTCTAAGATAGCAGGACACAAGAACAAGGTGAAACAGGAGACACTGACCAAAAACCAGCCAGGTCGAGGGTAGAACTTTCTAATGCCAGGGATGACCGTCAACTTATCCGGCAGTGCCCCATAAATCAGAGGATGACATCAAGTGACCTTCAAAAGGAATGGGAGACATTAAGTGGTGTGAAGTGCACTGCTAGGGCAGTTCGTATCAGGCTCACAGAAGCAGAACTGAAGTCCCATAAAGCAAGGAAGAAGCCCTTCATTAAAGAGAAACAGGGAAGAACCAGGCTGCAGTTTGCAAAAAAAATGTATATTCTTCACAGGCGCATACCCGTAAATTAAAAAATGAGTGAAAGTGAAAATTTTGCCATGGTCTCTTAATTTTTTCCAGAGCTCTGTATTACTACACGTAGCAATATGTATGTTGTTAGAGTTTTTACACATAATCACACTGGATGATTGCAAGATATAAAGCCGGTGATTAGTTACGCTGAAGACAGCTGGATTAATTGACTTCTTCCTTCTTAGATCTCTCCGTTTTCCCTCCTCGAGTGCAGCATTGACTTTTTAACAGTTTCTTCAGACGAGCAGTAACAGCTGTGGCGTCTTGGAGTCCTACCCCGTGTGTGGCTGAATCTCAGCTTGGGGGGGCCTTTGATCTCCGAGCCCGAGACTTGAGGCACCCGCCACCCACCCATGAAAAAAAACCTCTATTTTAGGTGGTCTAAGGAGGCTGAGGCCGTTTTTGGCAGCGGGGGGGAGGGGGGCTTAGAAACCTCTCCGAAGGAGGGTGTTGGGTATGGATTTTGTTTAAATGCTTTATGAGTATTTGACGACTGAAACTGGAAATTCAATACATGGTGCAACTGTCGCTAATTCAATTTTCTTGATCGATACGGGGGGAAATCCAAGGAGGCCTGCTTGCTCTGATATTCTCACAGGTCCTAGACAGTCGGGATCGGATGCAAGAACATTTTTAATACGGCTCTGGGGTACATTTAGAACAGGCTTTAGGCTATTTTTTGCATGCAATCTTATAAACTGGACAGGCTTTATGTTTTCAACGATCAGTACAAATACATCAAGGTTTTTCCGCATTTTTATCTTTTTTCGTTCAGCAGGTTTTGGATCCGTCAGATTAACGATAAACATGTTGCTCTGCCCCACAGACGCCGTTAATGAACTTAACGGATTTCTTGGTTTTGGATCTGACCTGCAGCAGCTCTCCGCTTGATTTCCTGACGTCTCGAATTTCATCCCTTTCTTTTTTTTTAAACTTTCTCTTATTTAAGGTAGTACAAACGTTACAGAGTAATGCAGGTCACATTTTTTGTTTAGTTACCGCACAATAGCATTCCGCGCTCCGGCCTTCACAGACTAATCAGCTGCTGAACACAAATCAACCACCAGTCTGTGCCCAGGTGCCCATTGTATCATCAGAGTCCACAATAAATAAGTGGACCTTTGTATTAAACTTATTAAGTCCCACCCAATATCGAACTCTCTCCTAAGTCATTGTCTTCGTGCCTCAGATGAGGTTCTGGAGGATCAGCTCACCGACCACGACACGTGCTTCTTCTGCCCCTTAATTTGTGAATCACACGGAAAAAGCTTCCAGAAGGCTATTGCCCCTGCAGTAGGTTCTTCACCCACGGTTTGGTGTGTGTGACATGCCAGACCGCGGTGGGGTGGCTGCATCTAGAGCAGTGGGTGCCTGTGTCTGCAGAAATGTTTATGTCTTTGGACGTCACACGACTGTTGGGAGAACATTAAATTTTTTGTGCCCTTCTGTCTCTCCTGTCCTCCCCCCGTCTCTATTCCCTGCTCCCCTGTCACACCCCCACTCCTCCCCCCAGATGGGTGCCCGAACCTGTGTAACGGTAACGGCAAGTGTACCATGGGCCAGAACAGCTGGCACTGCGAGTGCGAGATGGGATGGAGGGGTTCGGGCTGCAGTGTCGCCATGGAGACCTCCTGTGCAGACAACAAGGACAACGAGGAAGGTGAGGAACATGGAGGAATGTGGAGAAGTCTGGAGGACCATAGAACAGCATGGAGGAGGATAGAGGAGTATGGTGGAGTGTGGAGGAGAATGGAGGAGTATGGAGGACCATAGAGTGGCATGGAGGACCATAGAGCAGTATGAAGGAGCATAGAGGAGTATGGAGGAACATGCAAGAGTGTGGAGGAGTATGGAGGAGCATAGAGGAGTATGGAGGAACATGGAGGAGTGTGGAGGAGTATGGAGGAGCATAGAGTAGTATGGAGTATAGAGTAGTATGGAGGAGCTTGGAGGAGGATGAGGGAGGATGGGGGGGAGGCAGGTACATTGTCCTGTAAGGGAAACCACTGCAGGATCACAGCTCAGTTTGACTGTTCCAGTCTAATTAATGGCAATGAAGAGGTAAACATTTATATCTCACTTCTTCTTAAGGAAGAAGTCCAGTTGTACTGGACAGACAGTCCCACACGTACATGTATGCACCCACCAGCACACACACAGGCGGGTGAGAAGACATCAGCTCACAGGAATACCCAACACACAGGCAGTTGAGAAGACATCAGCTCACAGGAATACCCAACACACTGTTCCCCAGCACCCTTAAATCCAATGGTGTTATTATAATAATAACAATAATAATCCATCCATCCATTTTCTGTAACCACTTGTCTTGTTCAGGGTCCAGATCCCATCCTAGAAGCTGTGGTCACAAGGCAGGAAATAAACCAGGGTGGGCGCTAACTCATCACAGGACACACACACGCATGCACACCTACGAGCAATTTGGCAACTCCAGTTAACCTCAGCATGTTTTGGGATTGTGGGGGGTAAACCGGAGTACCCGGAGGAATCCCCATGACAGCTCGGGGAGAACATGCAAAGCCCACACACATGGAGCTGTGGCGGAGACCGGAACGCCGGTCCCAGAGGCGTCATGCAACAACAACAATAATAACAATTCTCAACTGTTAAGTCTGATGTTGTAAAGCCATAGTAATGAAATGAAAAGTTCAGGCTCAGGTTGACAGACATTGTCTCCTGCATCCAGTGAAACAGCCACCGGCCTTTTCTCAGTCGAAAAGCATGCGACTGATGAATATTTTAAATAACTCTCCTCCTTCTCCGCCTCCTTGCCTTCTCATCTCCCCGTCTGATTTGCCTGTAGACCTTTGTTCTGCTGAGCTCTCACTGCAGGAACTCTCTGATTTACTCCTTGTAGTTTTTTTTCCTGCTTTATCTGAAGTCTTTCAGAGACACATTTTGTTTTTATTTCCGCTCTGTCAGTATGGCGGGGTGTGGGTATCTGGGGGGCTTGTCAAGGGAGGGGGGCTGCATTTGGGGAGAGAGATTAAAAACAGGAGCCTTCTCTGTGCCTGAATGATGTCCTGTTTGACTTTGGCAAGTTTTCTAAGTGTGTAACTGATGGGATTTATGTTCTGATGCAAGAATTTTGCCGGGTGCATGAGTGCTGAAGTCAACACACTTAAGATAATATAGTGAAAATGTGATAATTAAGCATCAGTAGAATTAATAATTTGAGGTAATATTATTACAACCAAATAATGAGCCAGACTTGTTAGTGTTAAATTGTGTTCGATGCTACACATTAATTTCATTTCCTTAAAATGACTGAGTTGATAATTAAATTACTGCTTTTTCGGACTTGGTATACAAGACGAGTGATGAGGCTGGAAACGGCTGGCCAACGGTTGAGTCTCCACAGATCCGTCTGACCACCTGTCATCCGTGTCTCTTGCCTTTTAGACGGACTAACAGACTGCATGGATCCAGACTGTTGCATCCAGAGTCCCTGCCAGACCAATCCGCTCTGTCTGGGGTCACGTGACCCTCTGGAGATCATTCAGCAGACACAACCGTCAGCTCAGAAAGTGAGGTCGTTCTACGAGAGGGTGAAAGTGCTGGTGGGAAGGGACGGAACCCACATCATTCCCGCCGACAACCCCTTCAACGCCAGGTGACCCTGCCTTTACCGCCACCTCCTGGAGAGTCAGAGAAACACATCTCTTTGATGCAGAATTGGGATTCATTTGCTTTGGGTCTTTGGCTGCTAGGCAACCCGCACAATGCAAGACCTCTCAGAATTTTTCTCTTGTGAGCATTTACAGGTAGATGATGGTTGACAGATCTTTCAAAAACAAAACATCTTTTGCTTTTCAAAGATCCTAATAAATATTTAATCGCAACAGAACCAGACACCGTTGTGCGTCGTTACTCAGAAAACCCAGCTTTTCAGTCATAACAACAGCGTAAGAGCGATCAGACCTGGCGGTAAATACAGATCACCAAACAGACGGACTCAGGGGATTTGGTTTCTGATGGTTTTTGTCAGACTGTTGATCGCTACAACCTTTTTTGTTGGGAGGTTCCTGGATAAGTGTGGGGATGAGAAAATTTAGAGTGATTGCACTGGTTTTGACTCACCGGCAGCTACTGGCAGTAGCTGTAATTAGAATTATGGATTATGTACTATTTACACTGATTCTAATCACTGACGCGCTGCAAGCAGGGCTGATTAGACTGATGGATTATTTAAACATGATAGCACTGATTGGACTCATGGATTATTTGGTTTGATATCACCAGTTGGACCCATGGATTGTCTATTGCTGATTGCACTGATCACGTTCAAAGACCCTGGTAATTAATTCACTGCACAAGAAATTGGTACCCTGAGATCATGACTGATAACACTCACAAGAGTGATGGCTGATTAGATTGATTATTTATAGCTGATTAGATCGATTTTGATAGGTATATGTAGACTCTCGGATTATGTGCTGCTGTTATCACCAATTGGACTTGAGGATTATTTACTTTTCAGTAGTATTAATTGCACTGATGAATTGTTTGGCCTTTATAGGTCACCCGCCTTTGACAGCTTCGTCTGATTGGCTGCTGTGTTTGTGGTTTTTCAGTCTGGCATCTCTGATTCGAGGGCAGGTTCTCACAAAGGACGGGAGTCCCCTCGTGGGAGTTAACGTGTCCTTCGTCAAATATCCCCAGTATGGATACACCCTCACAAGACAGGATGGAACGTGAGTGACGTCTTGTGTCCTACATAACGCCATGCCTTCTTCCTGATAGATCTTGACAAATCAGCATGATTTTTTTATTGGCTTATACTCGTGCATTGTGTCACTTTTGATTTTCTTTGCTATTTAAAGCAAAAAAAAAATTACTATTCCTGGATTGTCTTATGTTTTGTTTTACAGGAGCCAAAATATATGTTTTCACTCATGGTAATATGATTAATTAAACTAGGGAGAATCATGCTGAAGAGAGAGTAGCGTTCACTTTGAGTCAGATTGATTTGTAACATTATCTGTTTACCATCAATGGCTACTTGTTTCACAGTTAGTGATTAAAGAGGTTAACGAACCAAGCTTTCCAATAACGTGTGTTAGACCAAATTGCTCCAGTAGATATAAAGGTAGGAAACGTTATCAATATTTGAGGAAAATAAGGTAAGAAACTGTGCAGTTCCTATAATCCATGGTCTGCACGGTGGTAGTTGCATGCATGTGAGCAATGTGGGCTGATATACAGGCTCTTGTGAAGATTGATGGCCGTTTATTATAACACTGACTCCTACTAAACTCGCCGTTAGATGAAGAGTAAATTTTTTAAAAACTTTTTCCAACGGAGGGCTGTTTAAATACATAAATGTAATTCGCGGTGAATTACTAATCACCATTCAGGCCAAAGCAATTTACATGAGGAACGGCATTTTAAAGGACTTCAGATGAAGGAGTGCCAGTTAATAAAACCCAAGCCTGCTGTATCTGAGGCATGATGGCATTGCAAACAGGCCGTAGGCCGTTTTAAGGAAAAGAAAGCAGTGAAGAACAAAACCTGACTCTTGCCAGGCTGTGTAGAAACACTGGATTATGTATGTGACATGTGGAAGGGACTGCACTCTGTTAGTGATGTCCTGTTACTCTGGCCAGGTTCGACCTCATAGCCAATGGCGGGGGCTCTCTGACGCTGCACTTTGAGCGTGCCCCCTTCCTGAGCCAGGAGCGCACTGTCTGGCTGCCCTGGAACAGTTTCTACGCCATGGACACGCTGGTGCTGAAGACGGAGGAGAACACCATCCCTGGCTGCGACCTGAGCGGCTTCGCGCGGCCTGACCCCGTGGTGGTTGCCTCGCCCCTGTCCTCCTTCTACAGCTCCCACCCAGGGGAGAAGCCCATCATCCCCGAAACTCAGGTAAGTGGGGGTGATGTTCTCGAAACTCCCCCTTAGACACTGCATGTCTAGGTGTCTCTCAATACCAAGAACGCGAAGATTGTACTTGTGGTCTTGGCAAGACCGGTCTTGCTAACTTGCCTCCAAAAAACCAACTTGGGGCACAATGAATTATGGGATTGAACTCGTTTGGCAAGGATGCAACTGTATCTTTGATAGCAGAGCAAGAACGATATCTGGGGATTTTTACCATCCTCTGTACTTCTGTTCTGTTGGTATTGGAACCGGTCTTCGGCATTGGAGAAATACACTGTCTCGCGTCTCTCCCTCCTCTTCCTCGTCGGGCTGCAGGTGCTGCATGAGCAGGTGGAGATTCCCGGCACCAGCCTGAAGCTCTGCTACCTCAGCTCACGGGCGCCGGGCTACAAGTCCCTGCTGAAGATCATCATGACGCAGGCGCTGGTGCCCCTCAGCCTCACCAAGGTGCACCTCATGGTGGCCGTCGAGGGCCACCTCTTCCAGAAGTGGTTCCATTCGTCCCCAAACCTGGCCTACACCTTCATCTGGGGCAAGACGGACGCCTACGGCCAGAAGGTCTACGGGCTGGCGGAAGCTGTCGGTGAGTACTGCTGGGGCCTGGGGGGCACTTCCAAAGCCTCTAGTAAAAATAACCTGAAACTCCAATGTTTTTGTACACCCCCTGGAATCCTGATGACTGTCAACATTCATGGCCTGTGAATTAATCATGCGTCATAATTAGTGATTAGGGATGGGGGCTGTATTTCTGTTATTATTTTTTGGAATGAAAAGATTTCTTTTGTACTTTCTAAGTTAAATGAAGTGAAACTTTATATGCCATTTGTATAAGTACAACAGCAGGTAAAATAGAATGTCATCACTGACATTTCCCATCTTGCTGACAAACATGTGAGGTGAAAATGAACCGTGGGGTCGGGCCAGTTGGGGGGGGGGGGGGGTTAAGGGCACTGCCCAAAAGGGGGAGCGTGCTGGGTTGTAGATAAGCTCCCGACCAAGGGAGTCGAACCTCCGACC